>CAAKHC010019040.1:15432-53986 GCA_901007825.1 Macroramphosus scolopax
AATAAGTAAATATGAATATAACTGAGTATCCTCCTTTAATTTATTCAGCTTTAATCATATCTTGGTTCCGACAGAAAGGCTTCATCCTTCAGAGTGACGGCGCTTCACTTGGTGAAGGAGACAACCAGCTGACCAATAACCAGCTGTACGTCTGTTAGTTCATGTCAGCACTGACGACTCACGCAGCTTCTACTTTCCCTCCAAGTATGATCACTGCAACACTGCATGACTCCTCCCCAGCATTTGGAGAAGACGATTTGGTGTGCATGTGTAAATCATTAAAAGTCTCCTTCAAGGCTGAGGAGACGGTTATGATGCTTGTTAAAAGAACATGTGTGTGTGTGTTTTTTTTATACCTAAATCTAAAAATAATGCCTGTCTTAATCATTTATTAAGTGCTAGCTGAAGGCTCTGCTACTGCAAAACGTAGACATTTAGCCAGCTGAAGAAAATATCATAACTCATGTGACGGATCATTTTCAGTTCAGCACATGCTGATCATCTTTCAGGGGACTCCTGCTGTTCATGGTGCATCAATTATGAATACCGTTTTTTTTTTTTGAAGATAAATGACAAGAGGCAAACAGCCTGATAGAAAAAGAATTACAATATATTAAGCCCCGGTCAGGTGTGTCGGGCTCGTCATGAAATGTAAATGATCATCTCCTGCAGTGGATCCTTAAACATGATGTAAACCTCCTCAGTTAATCTCTTTCTTCCAGTCGGCGTCCGTGTGAAAGCCTCCACAATTGGTTCATTCATCACAGTTTGAGCTGCGCTCTGTCGGCCCTTCTGCAGCCTCACCTGGCATTTACAGCAAGAAAAGGAGTCCTGCACGGTGATTGTCCTGCTTTGTCACAGAGAAGTTCTCCTCAGGGTGGTGGAGGAGACTGACTCGTCTCTATGTACTTACATGTCAATATTTTAAAAGCCGGGCGCGTCCTGCACCAAATTTAGATAAGTTTAATTTGAACTCTACTATCTGAGTTATGTTATATTAACACTGTGCTGTCCTGATCACCTGTGTCATCCTCTGCAACAAACCCGATCAACTCCAAGGGTGCTGACAAGAAGAGGACAGTATGTCTTGTTCATTTTACAGAGATAATTGAAGTTCAGCTCGCTACGCTTTACGATTGGACCTTTTATTTCCAATAGTCGCCTTTGCATCCAGCTTCCATCCAAATTACAGTTTGTGCAACCATGGTGATTTCAGATGATGTATTTGCCACTCCATGCAAGCGCAGAGAGAGAAAAAAAAAAGGCCTGCACATTGTGGAATTGACTCATCGCTCTTCTCCAACAGAGCCAGAACACAGTGGACTGTTCAGAACCTCCATTCAAACATCTGACGGCTGGTTTTGTTCATCGCGCTCGCTCGTTCACTGCATGGCCAAACAAAGATAAAGATAATGTATCTGTTGCCAACCATTCCAAATACAATACAAATAAAGTAGCACAGATGTGAGCCAACTCCTTTACACATCCACCTCATGTGTTGTATAGAGACGCGGCCGCAGCCGTGTGTTTAGGAGCACCATTGACTCCCTTTATGGCGGTTGAATGAAAAGAAGACGCGTTTGATGTGTTTCTCCGAAACATCTTCCAAAGGAAGCCGAGGCGAGAAGCCTGACCACTTCTGCTTTGCAGAGATCAATTTCTTGCCCTTAAAGGGTCAAATTCAGAATTGATTTCCCTCGGTCCATTTTCCCACAGCAAGAAGTCTCTGAAGCAGTAAATCATTTCCTCAAGTACAATGGGCAGAGCAAATACCTCTACAAGAAAGGCAGGGAAGTGGCTTTACTGTGTGCATCCCCCTTTTCAACATATTGAAGCTATTCACACACAAGAAGAATTATAATTCCTACTCTGGTGATTATGTTCACAGGACTGTAAATAAGAATGTGCTGCGTGTGCTCTTTTCCAGATCTAACCACATAGATTCACAGATGTTGATCACCGCCTCCGACAGATGTACTAAACTGAATCTAAGCTGATGTCAGAATCCTTGAAATGGAGTCCATCGTTAGAGCTGTCAAAGTGTGGATTGGTTGCAGGAACGAGGCAGCATGGTCGTTGTGCCTCCGCTTACTGCCACTGTACGGAAATTAAGCCACAAATATCGACAGGCGCTGGAACTGTACAGTGGTGATCGGGGGAAGGAGCCGCGGGGTCGAGCGCCTGCCAACGAAATCACAAGCGATCAGTTCACCGCAAATCAAGTCATCGTCTGTGAGCGCTAATGACGTCTGTTGGATCATGTGACCGGAACAGGGAGAGATTATCTGCAGTCAGTGATTTAACAAACTACGGATGTCTACAAGTTTCATGGAGAGGTGCAAGAATATTTTTTATTTAATGGACAATGTGTGATTCATGCAATGATTCTTACTCAGCCTTTTTGTCCTGGTGCTCTCGTGAACGTTTTATTTTCCCACCTACAGCAGGAACGTTTATCGCTGCTAATTTTGCAGGTTAAGTTAACTGTATCTCTGATAAGCATCACTTCATCTTACATTTTATCACAGCGAAGAAGAAAAAGTCCTGTCGACGATATAGTTACCGTGCAACATGAGTGCTCTGCTTCAAATAATATGCAGTCATCTGGGATTAAAGCAACAACAGGCCTCCATTACCCTCGTTCGTAACCCCAATAATAATCGGTAATCTATTGATAATAATAAATCATTAAGGTTTGTATAAATGGCCCATCTGCCCTGTTGTCCAGCGTGCAGGAGGCAGCTTTGATGATAACCTGCCATCCCGAAGCACAAACGTCTCATTAGGGTTCCTTCCCTTCACTGTGCAGGACGTCTCTTCAACCCTGAACGGCCTTTGAAAAAAACTGAACATTGTTAAAGATGACAAATATGACAATGTGTTAACATCCCCGCTGTTTCGGAGTGCTAGGAATATACGGAATGGTAATTCTGAATCTCTGAATGTGTCAGACTGACGCTACCTAAAAATGATTTATGGATCTAGGTGAACTGTTAAGCTCCATATTTCCCAGCAGGCTCATGGTCGGCCATGTACACGCTGCACGCTGAACATGAACCAGCAAGGGAGGGTTGGACTGTCCATCCTGTAGTTTAAGATATATGTACATGTTATATAAGACGTTATATATACTGTACATACACTGTATACTATTACTGAGTAGAAAAGACAGTGAGGACTCCACTACACCTGCAGCTTGTTACTGCCTTCTCATCTTTCCAACAAGACTTCCATCATGACGGCTCTTTGATTTGGTTTCAAATGCAGATTTCTAATTAAATCAGCAGGATGTGAAGGGAAGCGAAGCTGATTTAGTTCTGTTGGTTTGAAAAAAGGCACTTTTGTGAGGAAAATCTCACGAAGATGATTTTGTGAGACGTAGAAATAGTGAAGGAGCACCTGGGTTTATTCTCAGGGAAGAACCCCGGGATGGATTCACATGGAAGTGCTACTGTATATATGAACAAATCCTGCAGGGGATGTTCTGCAAGGTAGCTGTCACGGGTGATTACAAGTTAGTAACATAAATGGTACACATGTCTTTATTCTGCTCCTCACCCTTGATGGCGGCCAGCAGCTGCAGACAACTTCGGCCTTCGCAAGCTTAACAGAGTGAAATATGTTGCATTCTGGGTAATACCACATGACTGTTGATCCAAAAGCCCACAGTGAGTCTGACATTGTTACAGAAGTGCAGTCTGAGTGAGTGCATCAAGTTGTATTGCAATCACCATTATTTTTCGTGTTGTTGTATTTGATTGTTTTGAGGGAGTTTCAAGTAACACACACCCTGATATGTAATTAATTGCTGCGGCATAATATTATATAATACTGTACAATCACCTCACATGCATTTTATGAGGACTCCTATTGATGTGATGCAGGGTGATTAGTCAGGTTGAGTTCAGATGTTTGACAACATCTGTGGATGAATTCAGATGAATCTATGAATGAGTGGCTGTACAGGAATACACAACCAGGGAAATAAGGCATTAGAATGGATACGAGACATTAACATTGGCGTTTGATGAGTTTTAAAACAGCACTGCAGGATCTCTGTGTGGCTTGTCTTTGTAGGTCATGGCCCACTTCATTAAAACTGGACCATTTAGCTCTGGCAAGAGTTTGCAGCAAAGCATTTGGAGAAGAAAACTGTTATACAGCCATGCATATTTGTATTTTAATACTTTTTTCATGGCAAACATAGCTGCATACTTAGGGAGGGTACCTGTTACGAAAGCTTGTCTGCAATAACATGCTCATATGCCGGCATGGGGCTCAGTCTTGTCACTGATACCAATCGACAGCTGTGATCTGCTTCACCTGAGGGGGAGCCTCTGAGCACCGACCCTCCTCTGTGCAGTGTCAGAGTCGTGCTGTGCAGGTTGCGCTGTGTCCATCTGCTACTTTGTCACTTGGCTCTCCTTTTTTTTTTCTCCCCTGCCACTTTCCATTTCTCCTTTTTATCACAGTGTCTTTCTTTTCGCCTTACTGCCTGGGCCTGAGCAATCTTCTGCAGTTCACCAGCTAAATTGTCTTCCTGTTGTGAGTCGCCAGTCCCGACACATCTTCACAAAAACAGACGGGCACTTTTGACAATCCGTCTCCATTTATGTGCGACAAAACAGACGCTCGCGTACGTTCAGCGCCTGAATAATCCTCCCATCCAGTCCAGTGTCTCTCCAGTGGCCTGAACACATTCACTCCTCCTCCTCCTCCTCCTGCTGTTATTTCCCTGCTCTGCACTCCGGCTCAGAGACTCTTTTTCTGATCCACTCAGAGGTTGTTTGATTGGCTTCACAAAACAATCTCAACATTAGAATTAGCTTCAGGGGGAAAGTGCGGCACCCCCAGTCAGTCTGTACCTAACTCGCACCATCTGAATAGGCCTTGACTGGAATGAATGCACATGTTGTTAATGATAACGTGGCTCTTGTATTTTGAGTGCACAACCACAGTGCTGCACTGATTACTTGAGCACAGACGAGGCCCGAGTCGACCCTCTGGAGACGCACTGGATTTAAACCACCGTTCTTGAGGGGGATCCATAAAACGGTGCAGAAATCACACCAGAGTGTGAAGGCTTTCAGAAACAGCTCTAGTGCTTTGCAAGCTTTGGTTTCTCTGTCATGAATCACAGATTCTGCTCTGGAGTTCTTCCTAAAGGAGTCGATGAGAACATGCCACTTGTTTTACTATGTCCCAATGACATGGATCGGCCTGGTTAAGACGAGATTACAACTGTAAACTGTGTTTAAAACAAGAGTAACTATAGGCGGTTACATGGAGCAGCGATGCCCGCGGGGCTCTGGTGCTTCTAGTTATTTAATACAGTGTAAAAATAAATGAAAGTGATGGACCTAACTGTGTTAATCCTGACTGTCACTGTACAGCGCTGCTGGTCTAGTGTGTGTGTGTACAATATTTCCAGATGAAAGTTGTCCTGGGGGGAGTTAAAACCTGCCGGTATGGAGTTCTTTCACTTCTCAATGTGGATGATAACGAAGCATTTGGTTTTGCAAAATGTTAAATGTGAGCCTGCCGTGGTTTGTAGGCTGTCTGCATGCTCAGTGTCCAGACAGACAAGCTGTCATCAAAGCAACGACATCGCATAACTGGGAACACAAACTCAGCGCTTCAGCACATTGAACATAAAGTCAGGATGCCTGTTGTGCTCGGTCTCAACACTCTCGGGCTTCAGACAGAAATATGTGGTCCAATACACTCTATGACATCACTGCTCTTAATATTTACTGCAATACTGTGTGTGCTGTACAAGGTGCAATACTTCACTTATCCATCACTGCTCTTACCTCCATTACTGGAGCTTCTATGTAGCTTATTTATTATATCAGTTGGACGTATCACTTACTAGTTCTTATTTATGATGATTCATCTAGACATGTGTACTTATTTACTTGTTATGTTTTATGAATGCTCTTTACTGTGTGCACTATCCACTTTGCTGCTGTGATGCTGTACATTTCCCCGTCGTTGGACAAATAAAGGTTTATCTTATGTTATCTTACTGACGAACCCCGAGTTTAAGGATCGTCTTCTAAGTATTAACAGGTGATGAAGAGGCACAATATTAAAATCTGAAAGCTTGTCCTACTAATAATTGAACCTGTCTCAGTGCAACCTGTCTTATAAAATTATTATAAATAATATCAAAGGAGCCCAGTGGACGGATCACAAGTGTTAATTTGTCATGAATGTTTATTACGAGGATCATAGCATGAAATATTACCAACTAGCCGACAGTGGATCGGGATACATCTGGTTTGAGTTCATGTTGGGAACGTGTTTAAACTCCAAATTCATGCAATTCAGATTTTCAGGCGAAACCAGTGTGTTTTGCAAAGAGAGGCAGGTTATCAGTTCATGAATGATGCAACAGGTGTGGACCACTTGCGAATTCCATTCACCTCCTGAAATAATAAAATACTCAAGGAAACATTGCACAATGTCTCAGACTCTCTTAAATTGCTCATTTGTTCATCTTAAGGACACATCTGTTTGTGCGAGTTGTTTTTTTCACCCGTCCGGAAGGTCTGCCTGCTAATACAAAGTAATGTAGAGAAATAAACAGTTGATAGGGGAAAGCAAAACATGATGAAACACTCCCAGCCTATATAATCCATTATGTGAGCAACATCGTGACCCCTGCGAAGCCTCTTACAATGCACTTCATCTCAGTTACTCCCAAACATCGTTCATCTTTTAAATGGCATTCATAGTCACTGACACTTCCTGTAATAGCCGGCCTTCCATCGCAACACCACAGCGTCGCCATGCATGATCAGGCCAGAATTCATCAGGCGGCATTGGCCGGGTTTACTAAAGAAAATATGTCCTTCGTTCTCTGTAGGCTTAAAGAGCAGTATAAGTCATATGTGCTCGCAGCACTCAGCGTTCTGTTTTCCCCGCTGCCTCCACCTCTCTCGTCTTTTCTCTCCACCTGCTGTGTCCAGGGATCCTCTCTCATGCAGACGAATGCATTTGAAGTCTTTTTAATGTCAGTCAGGACACTGTTGTGTTGTCTCCCAGTCGGTGCTGCAGTCGTGGCCTCTCTTCACTGTCAGTGGTGGGTGTTTATGACCCCGGGCTCAGGGTGTTGTTTCATATGGTACACTGAAATATGTCTGACTCACTCAGTCTACTGCCACAGCGCTGCAGCAAACGGCTCTGATTCATTTAAAGAGAAATCTCTGCAGACGGAGGATGAAGGAGAACTATTGATGTCAATCAGAACTTTTAGGTGGTCACGTATGTAATCAAGGTGACGCAGGCTACAGTGTAACATGCATACAGAGCGAGCAAACCAATCACTGCCAGGATAATATTTCACTTTGCAATTTGTCTGCAGGGTGGAGCCTGTTTGAGGCTCGTGATTAGACCTTTCTCATAATGGACGTTTTAACTTGTCAAACATGTGTAACTAACAACTGCAATAATGGTGTTTCATTCAGAGGTGCCAGTGTCACGGCCCGTCTACATGCAGGGTTTATTGGTTCGGCTTGCTAGAGTAGGTGAATTGAAATAGGCCGCGGTCCGTTTTATTTGTTCCGCCCGGGATTATTCCAATTGTCTGCTGTAAAAAAAAAAAAAGACACATTAAGATTTGATTCTTCGTACACGGCTAAGTCGCCCACTCGTCTTCCTCATATCTATTTGATGCGAGTCCGGTTAGCCTGTCAACCGTGGAGTTCAAATGTCTCCGAGTAAATGATTGTTTCATTTCGGAGTGCATGGACGAAGCAAATCACGTTTTACCTCTGAACGTGGAGGACGTGTGAGGAGATGCGATTCTGCAGTGTAAATATTTGCTTCATCCAACCAGTTTCTAAGTGCACTGAAGTGCCTGCTACCCTCTTTATTCTAAGGCTTACAGAGGGCTGTGTCATATATAATATCTTCTATGATGTATCCTTGCAAATCAGTATAAAACCAAACAGGTTTATTTGTTTATCCTGGGATTAGACTATAAATCCTCTGAGTATTGGTGTTTACGTGTTTCAGTGTAATTTTGATTTGTTGAATTAAATTATTCAGTTGTTTCCACAGATCTCCAGTCTGTGTGCTGATATTATTCTCATATTGCAATTAATTCTGCCACTGCAATAATTGCAGAATTACCATGAAATATTGTGATGAACCGAAATCGACCTCCTCCTTCCGAAAACAGCACGAAGCTCACCATCGCTTATTGTTGTGTTCCCGTCACGGACTGTAACGTTAGTTTAGATGTCAGGGACCAAAGTGACACCGTGACAACCTGATTATGAACGGTATCAAAGGTTAATCTGCAGTGCGCGGTTATATATAGTCCCCTCCTCCCATCAGATTATTAGCCTCCGTCTGAGCCGGCGCCTTTGTTGAAATTTTCTCTCCAAGTACGTAAAGATAATAATCTCATTCAAAGCAGCGGGATTGATAATCCCATTAGACAGGCACAGCTTTGCCTCTGCAGCGGGGAGCCATCCGGGCTCACTGCAGGGTTATCTCTGTCTCAGAAGACAACTGCTGAGCCTGAGTTGTGTGGCTCCTTATTTTCTTTATATCGACTTCTGAGAGTGATTTTGTAGCTCTTTGGCGCTGCCTTGAACCAGAAGAAGGTCTCTTATAATGGTAAATGGTGCGTTTATAAAGCGCCGTTCTGCCTTCACGGTAATCAAAGCGCTTAACAGTATTACCAAGAGGACTGCTGGATGTTAAAAAATATCCACCTACAGTTCAGAGTTTAGACTCACATAAGAAACCTTTGTGCTTTTACTACATAGCGACCAACATTAGTAATGTTCTCCGCCAGTAAAGCGGAGAGCTTTGGGAGATTTACTCACCAAGCCAAAACTCTGCCACATTGGCTGCTTGTTCCTTTGTGATCTTGTGTGAGATTAAATGATCAGCCTGCAGTGAAACTTGCAGCAGTGTCTTTTTGTTTTCATGTTTTATTTGTAGTCGCATTCTGCGTGTTTCATCTTTAACAGAAGTTGCCCAATTTGAAATATTTGGTTGCTCTTCCCTCCACCCGTCCTACTCTTCCCTGCTTTCCTTTTCCTCTGTCTTATCCTTTTTTTCCCCGCTCAAGCCAATTTTCTACCCTGCTAGTTTTCCGTCTTGCAGCGATACAGGCCATCTTTCACAAAGCCCAGATACACCTTATTTTCCTCTACCAAAACTCACCTTGGTTGTGTGCTGGCAAGAGATGTGTCAGGGTTTGCTGGAGCTTGACGCTGTTACAATGATCCACTCCACTGGGTTGCAGGAAGCTATTGTGAACCTCAGATTAATAGCTGTGACACCAACGTGCCCTTCAGTCCTACTTATATCTCATCAAGTCCCTTTTCAGAGGGAAGTTCAGGCATTCAGGTCTGAAAGGTAAGAAAGTAGTCGTGTGCTTACAGAGGGTGTGGCTGGGTTGATGTGCTTAGTGGGTGAGGCTGTGTGGTTGGGTTTACTGGTTGAGGGTCAGTTGTTGGTTGTACTGGTTGAAGTTGGGTTGTTGGTTGTACTGGTGGAGGTTGGGCATACTGGGTGAGGCTGCGTGGTTGGGTTTATTGGTTGAGGCTCAGTTGTTGGTTGTACTGGTTGAAGTTGGGTTGTTGGTTGTACTGGTTGAGGCTCAGTTGTTGGTTGTACTGGTTGAGGCTGGGTTGTTGGTTGTACTGGTTGAGGCTCAGTTGTTGGTTGTGCTGGTTGAGGCTCAGTTGTTGGTTGTACTGGTTGAGGTTGGGTTGTTGGTTGTACTGGTGGAGGTTGGGTTGTTGGTTGTACTGGTTGAGGCTGGGTTGTTGGTTGTACTGGTTGAGGTTGGGTTTTTTGTTTTACTGGTTGAGGTTGGGTTGTTGCCTTTACTGGTTGAGGCTGGGTTGTTACCTATAGCATGTCTCTGTCTGCCCTTATGCTTTAATATAATGTTCTTGTTCATTCCAATGTTACTCACTGATTCTGTCACCAGGGGACACAGATTTCTATGGTTGTGATTTTCCTCAACATAAAAGACTGGAGATTAAATAACACACGTAAAAAGCATCTTACTTCAAAGAGGGAGAGTGAACTGATCTTTCTTGATGACACATTGGCACTAATACTTGAGTAGGACTTCCTGCTGTACACCTACAAACCTTTGATTGAAATGCTGGGTCAACACTATTTTAGTTGCAGCTGAATGGAAGCACGTCAAAGGAACTACTGTTTAGTTTTTAAATTCAAGAAAAATACTTAGTTCTCAGTTTTCTGCACTGGTTGTTAACTGGTTGTTAATCCACGTGCTTAGTTGACTGATGACTTTTAGTCTCTTTATATGTCTACAGTTGTCAATAACAAGCAGCTCATTGATGAATAGAATCACCACAATAGAATAATTTATAAAACACCTACTCATTCAAAATTCTGATGAATATTTTAAATTCAAAGTTGCACTGCCTCCTACTTCACTTCTGAGCCCACTCTGAGAGATTGTGCACTGGAGGAATAAGAAGTATCAGACTAGGATTGGCGTTGTGACAGATGATCAGCCAGCCTCACAAAAGCAGACTTTCAATGAGCACAGATAAGTACAACACTTTCATCAATGAATGCGAAAACCAGTCGTCTGGTGTCCGACTCTGCACATCAGCATTCTGCCCAGTGAAGCTCAAACATTCCACTGTTGGTCCATGAGGGGAAAAACAAAAATCACTGGAGTGGGACATCTTGTTTTTCAAACACAATTGCATTGTACACTCAATGCACACGCACACGACTCCAGAGAAAGCCACTCGTCTTAGCAGTGAATCACAGCGTGTTCATTTGTGGAACCTTTTGTAGATACGCATCTAATCTAAGAGATGGTGACTCCAGCTGCAGGGGATGGAGCTGATAAGAACCAATGAAACCTCCTCGCAGCTGGTCTGTGGCTGTAAATCTGAGAACTGTGAAGAACTTGTGGTTTATTTTTTCCAGTCGTATCTCACAGAGCAGGCACCGGATGGAGCAGCAGGACCACCACTGTCGGCCAACAGCTCCTCATTAATAAGGCTTTAAGATACCGAGGCTACAGAGATCATTGGATGTGACTGTAGTTGACTGGAGGATACAGTCCCTCCGCACTGAAAGCACAATCATCCTGACATTTCTATGACCTTCTCTACAAAGCAGCACTGATCTGAAGACATTTATTCCGTTTCTGAAGCACTTTTTATTTGACTCACCGCTCCAAAATGTTAAATATTTTATAAAAAAAAAAAAGACCAAAGACAAACGGGATGTGAAGAGTCAAATCATTACACAAACAGAGGAACAACAGAAGGTGTGATTTTGTGTATTAGTTTTTTTTCGTTATTAATATGCGTTTGAACACAAAAGTTTTCCCTCTGCTCATTTTCACCGTTTTTTTTTTTACATTTTCTGATTCAACAACTCCGAGCAGTATTCTCATGGCGATTTCAAGCATTGGAAATACTTTCATCCTTTTGCAGCCCAGAATACATGACTAATCTGCCTTATCATTATTTATTATGAACCCTAGATTAAAAGGAAACTGTGCGCGTGTGTGCGTGTGAGTGTGTGTGTGTGTGTGTGTCTGTGTGTGTGTGTGTGTGTGTGTGTGTCAGGATATGGATGCATGACCCGCGAGACGAAACCTTGAATCCTCAGTCCTTTTTATCTGAATGCGTCGGTGGAACGGAGCCTCGTCGCTCTCACACCGTTTTTCACTGCAATGATTCTTCACATAAAGAAAAAAAAAAAAAAAAGGAAAGATCGCTGGTTATTTCTTTGAATGTAAGCGAGCAGGAGAAGACTATTGAGATGCAGCTCTCACTCGCATGTGTGCTGTGGACAGATTGTTGCAGCCAGCAGACTGTCAGTGACTAACAGGCTGCTGCGATCTCTCCAGGACTGACTGAAACATCCATCCTGGGCTGATGAAATGTTTACAGAAGGTTTACAATCAGAAACATGAAACCATGCATGGTATTATATAAAAAAAAAATACAAGGATCTTATTTACCACAGAAGATTATATTCTTACACAATAATGTGCAATATTTTCTCTAATATAATCGAAGAATTTAAAGTGTATTGCAGTTCTGGAAGTAGGGCTCCATAACCACTGATGCTCTTATTAGATCCTTGCACAGTCCCATGAGGCTTGTGTAAACCAATGAGGCACCTATGATGAGAACATCCCGCTCTCTAATTGAATCACTGATTACCCGCTGCCTTTAGGAGCAGTGGAGGGAACACCAGCTTCACCTTTACCCCGATCCTGCAGCACAATGGAATCGTCACCGCTGAATGAAAAAACGGCGACTACATTTCCTTTAAAGATAAGACACACATAGAGGCGGAATTAATTTAAAGACCAGCGTCTTTACCTGCTTCTCTTGACTGTTATTGTTTTTTTTTCTTCTTTATCTAAAGGGTTGCAAGTCAAATAGAGGCAGACAGACACAGATTTACCGCAGTGTGATGTGGACGGTGAAGAGGATTCCTCCAGCTGGATGACGCTATTATAAAGAGAAAAAAAAAGATGAGATCCAATTCATTTCTCTGTCACAATCCACCGGGTTTAACAGCTTTCTCATTGCTATCACCTTGGCGTGGTTTCCAGGGGGCTGCTTGATTAAGCTGCGTGATGGAGCAGGTTGGGTCGCTGTTGCAATGACTCCTCTGTGACAATGCTGAAGTCTTCGCCAAATGTTGCTATTCATGTAAAGGTTTTTCATGCCACGCTGGATTTCTTAGACCACAGAGTGATAAAAAAGCCTTCATAAATATAAGAAATAAAGGAAAGGACCTAAAGAAATTGTTTGAGTCAGTACGCACTCATAGCCATGTCACTCAGCCACGCACTCATACATCTAATTAACCCCGTTTACCAACGATAGACAAATTGGTTTCTCTCTGTTTTCCTAATTGATTTGAGATCTTCAGACAACAAATGAATGTGATGGCCTATTATAAATTATCTGGGAAAACATTATTCCAAGATCTCTAGAAAACACGTACAATTATCTCCATCACAAGAAAACAAACTACGACGCATGAATGCATCGGCTTTAAGGTCTCCTGCAGTAAGATGTGTTTCATGTAAGAACCGCTGACGTACCGTTGATGTCCGCTGTACGGCCCAGCAGCACATTGAATCAGGGTTTGTTATCAGAGCTCAACAAATACACTGAAATGACATTGTAGAATAGCAGAGCTCAGCCTTCCGAGTGGCTGAAATTGCTTTTATTTTGGGTTATAAGTAGTACAGTAAGTACACACCATTATCTTGCTGAAACACATAAACAAAGCCGGTCAGACGGGAAGGCAATTTCCCATCAGCAGATACGGAGCTGCCCATGTTTCCATGATGCTGCCGTGCTTCCTCGCCTCTCAGGGTGCTGCTTACTGTTTTTCTTGTCAGATGTGTAATACCCTGCGCTGAATAAAACATGCATGCAGAGGACAGACTCACTAAAGCATGTGCTGCGACACAGATGTGTGCAGGGGCTGCACACTGCATGTTGTCAGAAGGGGCTTCAGGAGGGGGTGTGATGCACAAGGAGGTTAAAAGAGATGCACAAAAGCACTAAAACACACATGGAAGGATGTTACTTAACATCTAAATGATATGTATTGAATACTTTGGCTCGGTAACAACGTGCTCGGTCAGTCAGTTCATCCTCTCGTCTGTCTGGGGTTGAAGCAGCAGTACGGCTCTTTCAGGATGCCTCTGAGACTTTTGAATGCAGGCTTGTTTTACAACCGGTGGCATCTGTAAGACTCTTAAAACCAGTATGGGATTGTTATACATCATTACATTTTCTTACCCTACGGCTTAAAATCAACAGACATTTACAACTGTCATCGTTGGAGCCGCTTCCAGTCTTACACAATGGTAGTGTCATTTTTCAGGACACTAGTAGTTCGTAAAAACTGCATTAGGCTAATGACATTTTTGGCTTAGTGGATGCAGTGAGTGTGATGTGTTTTGATGTGGCAAACTTGTTTGCAAGGAGTTTCCTCTCCAGAGCTCTGCAGCAGGAGAAGTGTTCCAGCGTTTGGTGATGATTCTCTTGTAGCTTCACAGCTGACATCACACCGCCGACATCACACAGCCGACATCACACCGCCGACATCACACCGCCGACATCACACCGCCGACATCACACCGCCGACATCACACCGCTGACATCACACCGCTGACATCACACCGCTGACATCACACAGCCGACATCACACAGCCGACATAACACCGCCGACATCACACCGCTGACATCACACCGCTGACATCACACCGCTGACATCACACTGCTGACATTACACCGCTGACATCACACCGCCGACATTACACCGCCGACATCACACCGCTGACATCAGACCGCTGACACTCTGCCGTAGATGCTTTTACTTCAGATACTTGAGTGGAAACCTGACACGTTCATTTTGTGACGCGCATCTGTAACAAGCCAAGAAAAGAAAAACAATAAACCACATAACAGCAATCTGAAGGACCACATGACAGCATCCTGATGTGATCCATGTTGGTAACCGGGTAGAACAGGATTTAGTGACTTGAATGTTAAAGGTTAAATGTTTGCTGAGTTTGTTCTGGAACATTTTCATGATCCCAAACCAGATTACATTTCCATTCAGGTGAAGGAGATAAACAATATACTTTGAATCTTTCAGCACAAACTCCCCCCTGAAGATCCGATTGTCACTAATATGTGCTGACACATGGACCTTTATGCAAAGCAGAAAGACAAACAGTCTGACTGTGAACCATCTGCTCTTTCTAAATGTTGGTTGTCTTTGATACGACAGCGGAAAGTCACACTCGTCCGTGGGGAACGACAGCAAACGACTATTCAGGGAGACAGAAGCTCCTTCACATCGTTTGCTTTCAGGTTCTCCCTGCGTGATCGTCGGTTTTTAGGATTGTGGGACAGATTTTGTCTTCAAACGAGTCCTATTAGGGCAAATCCAGTAGTTAGTTCGTCTGTTACCCTGCGATCATATTCACCGTGGGTGGTGCATGTGATGGAGAACAGCAGCGGGCTGAAGGACGCCACCGGGGGTCCACTGAGATCAGGATGAATCCTCCCCAGTCAGACCACAACTTGATGTGCAGGTGAACACTTCAGCATTACCAGCAGTTGTCAAAGCACTGCAGCCTTTTGGTGAATGCTTATGTTAAACTGTATTCAGGTATTGTCATGCAGGTGAGCCGCCTTTGCTCCGAGCTACAGAGAACAGTTTTATTAATGAGAAATACACTGATTTGAATAATAACGAGAGGCAATAGTTCAGGTGATGTTGCAGTTGTGGACGGTAACACTGAGGTGACGATCCTATTTGCATTTGCTTGACATCTGTTGAACGTCTCTATTGTAAGTTTCCAGGTGGGTTCAAGTGTCCGGTGTTCTTTTTGAAACCGCGTTCCCTCTCAGACTTTGAGAGAAGGAACCGGATAATCCCGTCCATGTGTTGCGTAACTGAATTAATGTGGCGATGCGTGCTCGAGGTGCTGCAGAGTTCACGGTTGAATATCTGAGGTACTTGACTAATGAGAACAACACGCAGTGCTGTGGAGAAACGGCGAAGGATTCTCGTCTGAACTGGGTCGGGGCTGCAACGGCGGGAAGAAAAGAGCTTCCTCCCGTAGCTGATGGTGTATCACAGAGGTGTGTCAAGGACATTTTGATGATTTATAAGGAGTAAAAAACGGGATATTTCTTCCTCAGACGGATCGAGCCGGCGTATCTCACAAGACCGCTTTAGCCGCCGTGGTTGAATAAAGGGATCAGGGAATGAAGTGCCGAAGAAAAAGACCGGTTTCCTGACCGGAGGAGAAGATGCACGCCGGGGTTAAACCGTTTCACTTTAAATTCATCCAAAACAACTTGACTTTTTAATTTTTTAACCGTGAACTCACCGACGAAGGATGAATTACAGGTTCAAGGGAGAGAGGCAGTTCATTTCTAGAGAGGTTAATGCTCCGTCAAAAATGTGTGCGCATGCATTATTCATCTGGATGGAAGGTTTTTAAAACATCGGGGGGGGAAAGGAAACTAATATTTTACATCTCCTGTATGTGCATATAAAGATTAAACAGTAGGTGCAGAGGGGGAGGAGAATAGACAGCTTGGACGAGCATCTAAGAAGTAGATTTATTTAATGGGATGGAAATTGAAACGTACTCAATTGATTTGTGCTGTTGAAGCTTCTTATTCTGGACTCTTATAAATGGGGAGCAGATGTGTGGATTACTGCAGCCAATGCACGTGGACCTGTCTTACTTTGAAACAGCACTGTATCCGTTTCAGACGTAGTAGGATGTCAACGCCACATCTGCTCAGAGCCGCGACAAAAATAATAACGTGCTACGTCTCCACAGCTCCACCCCACGGAGAACCTCCAGCACGAGGTACAGCAGGAAACTCACGACATATGAGGGTGTAAGCAAACTTCAGAGTGTTCAGGAGGCAAACTACTTGATGTACAACATGATTTTCTGGCCACTGGGCATATTTTTGCAGCAGTTCGTCTTTCTAAACAGCGGCTGAACTCCTTGTTTGCCTTGTGGAGCACTTTCCTCCGTAATTTATTGAGTGTTTTATGAACCAAAACATGGTCAATCACCATACCCCCAGGGATCCCTTTGTCTCCCGCTGTCTCGCTCGGGTCAAAAGGGGAGAGGAAACCCTTTTAGACTGTCTATACAGAATCCAGGGGCCAGGCGACCGCACAGGTAATCAATAACGTATGGGATCCAAACCACTTTACCAAATGAGTGGTGTCCTGGAAGGACATTATAATTAGGTTAGTCAAAAGCTCAGAAAGCTCTGATTCTTCTCCTGGAACGTACTTTGACTTATACACTGTAATGCGTATTCATATCTCATGCGTATGCATCTCCTGAAAGTCTTTAGGAAGTTGCATTAACCTTACGCATGCCCTCAGCTAGATAACTATTGTCTCTGTGTGACAGAACTTGGCACAGAAGATGACATTGAGCCGTACACAGCCAACCTCTCAGCTCCAACCTCTCCTGATCTCCGGCAGCCTAATGGAGCGGAACCTGGTGGCACTTAGATGATTTAAATTGTTTAATTAGGTGATTTAATTTAGATAGAATTCAGCACTGTGAGGCATTTTTTTTTTACAAGTTCAGAACATCCAACTATCCAACGCATCATGAACATTCACCGATGTTGTGATTGTTTCAGGTGCGTGTTGAGATCTTGTTCTCGTTGAAGATATAGTGACTCCTGGTGTAAATGCACATCCTTCCATGTGAGACTCTGAGCTACGATGGCTGGCTGGTCTTTGAGTTCCTCTTGGTTCTAATTTGTCATCATCGTTAGTGCAGAGCAGGCGGAGCAGCAGTAGAAAGGTCACTCCCTTTCAGGAATACCTTTACACATATGCTTCTTAAATGATGTGAAATGACCCTCGTCATTGATCTCGGTTCACCCACTTAAAGAATGTCGATGACACTTCAGAGAGGTTGAACGCGTGGGGAGGATGAAGCCTCACCAATGGACTGGAACACAGTTCACCTTCTGCTGTGGATTGACAGCCAATTAGATGGAATTGAATTTCAATTTCCTCGTTTTAGAATTTAAATACGGCTAAATTATTTCCTATGAAATCAGTTTATTATAATGGGACATAAATTAGGTCTTAATTTGGGCCCATCTCCATCATCTTAAAGCTTGTTTTTTTTTCAGAAATTGTCAGCTACGATACTTTTGCATATATTTGTCATGCACATACCGCTACGCTGTCATATGTTCCTATTAATAATGTGGTAGAACCCACCTCAACGAATCTGCTCCGTCAAAGGAAGAGAAGTTCCTAACGGTCTCTGGCAGCCGACAGTAGGAAGGGCTCGCTGCCAGACAGCAGAAACATGCCAGACAATGCTAGAATGCAAATCAATAGAGGGTCAGTCTGGTGGGCTAAATGCAGAGAGCTACCTGAAAGATTACTCTCATGCATGGCTGCACAGGGATAGAAAGCATGTTGGTAGGAACCCCCCCCCCCCACACACACACACACACATACACACACACACACACACACACACACAACTGATTATTATGTAGCCCTTTAGTGTGCCCCCTAATAATGTGGACAGGGTGTGTGTGACAGTGTTTGTCCAGGTCAGCCCTTCTGAATATAAAAACATTTTCTTACAATTGAAATGAATTTGCATCCAGGGGGATGTTACACATTTAAGTACAGAGTTAAGTGCATGAAGTGACACTTCACGATAAAGTTGTCCTGAAGCAGTTGGGCTCCACAGTTTGCATAATCCAGACTATCAAAACGGAAATATTAAGAGCAGAGCTGAACCTGATGCAGCCTGTATGTGTCTGCAGCTGACGTACAGGCCCGACGGGTTGCATAGAAAGTCAGTTACTCATTAGTGAATCACATCAAAGTTTGATTTGAATTAATGAACAAGTCACATCCAACCTGGAAATCCAAACATACCGCCGATGCTCTAAAAAACGATGAATCGTCCAAACCTTAACCTCTGAGGTTTGGTTGCTTTAAGACCAGAAAGCACTTAAATAAATCCCTTACGAATACCATCCTCTTCCTCTTGTAGGTATTTTGACTTTCTGAAAAGGGCGTTATTCGTGCGTTGCCCGCTGTCATCCCGATTGCCACGCCGTCCCGATATCGAGCTGGCGTTGTGCCCAGAAGTAGAACACACACAAAGCAGCGAGCTATTAGAGGGATATTGATCTCCTCATGGGCTGTGCAACAGAAGTCAGATGGAAGATTCAAAAGCCACAGTATGTGATCAAAGCAGTTTATTGTGTTACTGACACGGGGCCAACAGTCGCCGCTGCCAGTCGGCTCGCTCGGAATTGGATATTGGAAATGAAAT
The DNA here is from genome assembly GCA_901007825.1 of Macroramphosus scolopax. Taxonomy (NCBI): domain Eukaryota; kingdom Metazoa; phylum Chordata; class Actinopteri; order Syngnathiformes; family Centriscidae; genus Macroramphosus; species Macroramphosus scolopax. Next base: position 34,316 of record CAAKHC010019040.1, read on the forward strand.
ATGTCTGTTCTGTTGGAATAATCACAATGAGGGTTTTATTAGGAAATAAAGGGACAGCATCCCCCTCATATATAATTGAAGGGCTGTTATATTAATATATTTCTAAATCATGACATGGTTTCCTTCAGACGCTCAGCCTCTCGAGGAACCTGCATCTCTTCCGTGACGGTTGAGTGACAGCCGGCGTATAAATGTTTAATGAGGTTAAAATGGAACAAAACTGCTGCAGGTTTCGGTCCCTGGTTTGTTTCACACTTTACCAATTCCTCCTTCCCCGATGAGGCGCACCAGTAACACACTCATATTTGTATAGAGGCATGTCCGGATAAGTACATCAAGCAGTGTCCAGCTCTCCCCCTCCTCTCTTCAGCCTCTCCGAGCCTTGAAGGAAGTTTATTCTGGCGAATGGTCAGATTCACCGGTTCCACTCCAACTGATTCCACGCTGCATTTACTGTTTGGAAACAAACATCAAGGAAGGCAGGGAATAGTCAGAAAGCACTCTGTGCTTGTTAGGTGTGTGGAAGCTGTTGGTAGTGTGGCTGTAATCCACTTAGATCACACACACACACACACACACACACACACACACACACACACACACACACACACACACACACACACACACACTTATTTACATGGTCGCAGCTGTGTCTGGGAATCTGTGTGGGAAGATTAATTGGGATTTGATGCAATAGAACTGTCCCCCAACATGATTATTATCATTATTTAATCAACTGTGATTGCATTAATCCCTAATGAAATAATTAACACTTTAGCTGCAATCCGTTTTAGCCTAATCTAAATGTTTTTATTTATTTTTTTTTCTTCTTTTCTCTGCGGCTTCTCGCTCTGAATTCTAAATTGCTGGAAAGTGTTTGCTTAATGTTTTTCGGTGATGCGACGGCGGATAGCTGAGGGCACCGAACAACAACAACAACAACAACAACAACAACCTGTCATCAGGAACATGTTTGTATTATTAAGACCATTTGGGGGTTTTTTTGTACGTGGTTATGAGATATTGGGAGTTTAACATGAGCCGCTCCGCCTCCGGTGCATTGAGATGTTTTGGGATCATTTGATAAAGCACCTGTCTGCTGGCAGCCTCCTGCATTTATGTGCACACCAATTGTTCAGAGAGGTTCAGCTCATTGCAGCTAATGTTGGGGATACTTATTGGAGTGCGGTTGGTAAATGCGGGCAGCTGCCAATTAAAAATCCCTCTCATGCTCTTTCCCTCTGCCTCTCCCTGTTTTCTGTTGCTCTCATTTGCAGCAAATAATTGCTATTCAGATGTTTCATTGAATAATTTCCATGACCAGGGATGTGGGAATAGAAAGCCTCCGATGGCCTCCCTCACACACACCCCCCCCCCCATCCCTTCCTATTTCAGACCTCAGCATAAATATTTATGAACGCATTTGAATAATGTGAATTGAAGTGAAAAAAATATAAATTTCAGAAGAGAAGAGTCGAAATAGCAGCGGTGCCGGAGTCTTCCAGACATAAAATGTGAGTACTCGAGAGGGGGCGGGGCCTCACGACTTTGCTGAAGAGGTGAGAATTTGTGTTGCAATAATGAGGAGCTCATATCTCAAATGTGGTCATCAGTACAACCCTCTCCATAAGACATGGATACTCGGTCGTACAGTCCACCTGGACGGACGTCCACTCTGCTCCGTGGATATTACAGAGGCTGCAGCACGCACAGCAAACGAACAGGGATGTTGGTTAATGGGGCATCGGATTGACGGTCCCAGAGGACCGGAGGATAGAAAATGAGATTAGGCACCGGTGGTCTGAGTGTTGCTCTCATAGACAGACGACGATATGGAAACACGAGGAGAGAGAGAGGCGGGTTGTTGTCGTCCGTGTGCATCAGATGGACGACAGAAGTTGATTCTCCAGTTGTGCCGGGAGTGACAGGATTTGCCTTGATGTCTCCCTCAGGGGGGGAAGATATACCTCACGGCTCCTTGAACAAGAAATACAATCTTCTAGAAAGGATAATAGTTCCAGGCATTCAGACAAGTGATTCCTTTAAACGTCCTCCCTTTTACCCAACAGAAAGAGATAGCAGTCATTACCAAAATAGTGGAACGAGGGCTGTAATTTACTGCTCAATTATCCTTAAAAGATGAGTTTCACTCTAAAGTATCAAATGATGCAAGTGAGTGATCTAAATACTACACGTGGGATTTTATTACCATACTTAATAATAATCAGTGGTAATGTAGCTTGAAGGTTACTCTCCAGCTCGGTTCTGACAAAAAAAAAAGTCTTAATTATAGGTCCACATAACTTATTTACTTACTTTTTTCCGATGATCTGATCCCGTCGTCGTGTCGCGTGACGTGTGATGTAACACTGAAATACTAACGAGTGTGGACGAGGCTCTGAATGATCCGTGGAGTCTGGTGTTCACAGACAGCTGATGGCAGACGGATGGATCGACTGGGAAGAGATCAAAGATATCGACCAGTGGAAAGAACGAGACGGCCCTCTCGCACCGTTACAGAGCGATTTGAGGGCTGTTAAGGTAAAATAAAATGCATGTGATTCCATCTCTGAACAGAAGCGGGTGTTATAGTCCACCTGTGATCACGGGGTTCCCATACGTTGGTCAACTAAGCGGAGTGTGTCCTTACCTGATAAGGACGGTGCCTGTTCTGATCCCAGCTGGTCAAGTAGCATCGCTTCATCATCTGATACCGATGCACGGGGAACCGTTTCTCGTCTGGAGGAGATCCAGCAGGCTGCCCATTAACTCCGATGTAAACACCCTCTCATCATAAGATGCTCACATCAACTTCACCTTATAAGTATATACATTTTTAATCCACTACATATGTTTATTACTGTTCCCAACGGTGTAAAAGGCAACGTTTTTTCGAAGAGTGTGCTCACTTAAGCAGAGAATTTGTTAGCAGGTCCAGATGTTCGGTTAAAGCTTCAGCAGGGGGATTTCCATTTTTTTTTCTTCATGAAATTACTTAGACAGTAATCTAAAAAGTAAAAGATGAAAAAGCGGAGCTGTCTGTGGATATCTGAGACATGACTAGATGCACTGATGTAGTTGACGTGTGCTGGTCTGTATGTAAAGAGAAATAATCCTCTTATTTTGTGGTGTACAAGACAGGAAACAAGCAGATGTGTGTGCAGCGTGCTATATGAAATATTTAAAACTTGAATCGGGTCAAGTTTGTCCCAAACTATAGTGTGCAGACAAAGTATTGGACTGGGAACGTCGTCCGTCATCAGCTGCAGCACGTGTTATACCACAAGTCAAATGATTCTCTCATTAGGAAAAGAATCGTCCAATCAGCACGTCGAAAGAAGAATCCAACCCCAACAATTACAGAATAAGGAGGATTTTGTAAGTCATTGTTCATTCTCAATGGAAATGAGTTTTCTTTTTCACCCCCCTTGTTATCTTCATTTTTTTTGTCAGGGGGGGAAAAAGTGCCCACAACACAATGCAAGACGCATAATGAGTTATTTAGATCCCCATCAGAATGACCACGTTGTTAGTCCCAGAATCTGTCCTTCCACCAACCTTCTGAAAGAAGAGCTGAATCTATTTTCCTTATCAGTCCGAGCAGAAACAAGGAGATGAGGGGAAGAAAGGACTTGAATGAATGGAGGAATCAGGGGAAAACATAATAGATAGTGCAAACAAGTGCTTTAATTCAGCAGAAAGCGTTGGCATCTGAAGAGAAACGGTCCTCTTGAATAAGTAATGTGGTGAGAAACTACCAGAGGCGAGAACGAGACATGTGTTGAGGAAATTAGATACAAAGTGATGAAAGAAAATTAGAAACGAAACAGGGTCAATAGGAAAAGACAACCTGAAAACACGAGCGAGGGAGTGAGGAGAGAAGCAGGTGTTGCGTGGGATGCAAAGAGGTAAGATGGGTTTTAATCACCAACAAAGGTTGGACATGTACACACATGTACACACATGTACACACATTCAAGACATATCAATTATATTCTTAGTTTCATATTTCAGCGACTTAGAAACCTCGACGCAGCTTCACCAACGTTTAGTTTGAATCCACAGCCGGGTGTCCAGGACCGGACCGGAGACGTCCTCACCATCAAAACGTCTCTCGGATGAACGCCGTTCGGTGATTTATTGATAAGCAGCAGAGTTTTTGTTGGAAAGATGTTGATTCTGGCAGGCGGTGTAGTGATCTCAGTGGGCCTCATCCCAAACTGAAAAGTGTCATGGTTGAAGTTTGCAGCTGGAAAGTTACCGAGGGGTCAACTTTCCTCCTAAAGACGATTATGTCGAGTGCCAGGAAACCAAGACAACGAGCTGCAAGACGCTCAAACATGCAGAACTAGAGGAGCTAAAGATTCGGGTGGGCTGTTTTTATGACTGAGTATTCATGTGATGCCTTTTAACATTTAAAAGTATGGATCGGTTTGCCTTCTTATCTCGTGTGTCTGTGTGGGAGTGAGCTTGAAGTGGAGTTAAACCACCGTAAGATCTCACCAGTTCATCCTTCCACCCTGCCAAACATATTTTGGTACGTTCCACCTGTTATACGCTGAGCTGACAATGACGGACTGACCGGCCTATATTTAGCCCACCGCAAGCTCCGACTTCATCCTATTAAATGAATCTCCTTCTTTTTTTTTTCCTTCACACGTCTTCTCCTGCGTCTGACGGAGAACTGACATCACGGAACAGATTCAGGAAACAACAACCGCACAAACCTGCACAGCCAAAGCAACACGTGCATCCAAATAGTGCAACATCTCCTGTCTATGTCGGCTATTTCTAGCTTTTCAGAAGCTGCTTGATTGAAAGGTGAAAGTGGTGCAGGGAAAGTTACCCGTGTCACCGACGACTTATTCTGGCTCTATTTTCTCTAACAACTGATTTTGACGACATAACCAAACATGTTTTATTTTAGTTTTTTTAAGGAACTGTGTCACGTCATGTCTGTCACTTAAGGTCTGCATGCGGATCAACCATCAATCAGTCTGCGTGTTGGGGTGGGGGGGGGGGGGGGGGGGGCAGGCGCTGTGACATTGTGGTCGTTGCATTAAATGAGGGTGGAGAGTGATGGGAGGAGGCAGAGGGGGAGACTCAGCAGTCTGGACACATAAAAAGCCTTGTTACCCATTCCTCTTCTGCTTTAGTTGTCATCTTCCATTCGGATTTCACCTTGGAAGACCACCGTCTTTTTTTTCAGTCTGCCAACGTTTTCTATATTGGTTCACTCAAAAAGGCTGCACTTGAATATCAATTCTCAGGGTCCTCTCTCGCCCCCCCCTCTCCTTCCTTTACTGCTTTTAGAGCGGTGGTGACGTTATCTACGGAGATTGCTTCTTATCAGGGAAGGATTGATCCAATCTTTTGTTGTGGCCTTCTCTCAAATTATTATTCAAGACAGTATACACTGGCTGGCCACTTTATTAGGTACACCCGCGCCTCTTAAGACACTCCAATACAACAGCTCTTTGTGTGCGTGCGTGGGTGTTTCTTTATGTCTACTTGTTCATATGTTCTGATGCGAGAAAATAGTTAAGCAACATTCATCGGAGTGTGACAACATTCGTCTGTCATTTAGAAAACAGACGTGTTGCTGACGACAGCTCTGATAGTTGTAGCTGAAGTTACAGTGAGCAACAACAAGGCTGCAGCGTCGGCTGCTGACAGGGTGATTGTTGCAACATCATCAAAACAGCATTCCTGCCTTGAAAAGCTTTGGAGGTTGTAGCTGCTCACTGAGGATCATAGACTGTATAAAAGTGAAGCTGATGGGTCTTAATTTGTATTGTTTCCAACGGCCAGTAGAGAGCAACTCCAGCCTTGTGATTGACAGGTTGCTGCAGCCGTGTCCAGTCCTGTCTGTGCCAAAACCCCCACCAAGGGCTTCAAAACTGTTGTCCAAAAACCAAGGGTCGACCTGCCGGACACGAGGTCCATGTTCTGCTTTTAATTCTGATAACACAAAGGTCTCAGGCCAAATGTCAATGTTCTGTGAATGTGGCATTAGAGGGAAAATAGGGAAAGACCCAATACCCCACCGGGGGGGATTGAACCACAGTAAACACTCTTCCACAACCGTCATTATAATATTATGTAATTTGAGGCTGCAGCACACAGGTCCTCTACTGATACAAGACGGACATGTCTGGAAAATAAACACAATATCTTTATTATAACACTCAAATGGTCAAATAGGAAAAATAGACAGCAGAAAGTTAATGAAACCGAAGGGAATTAAAGGGATATTTTGCAAAATTAGCTGAAAAGGCTTAAATGTGACCTCTTAACTCTTAAAAACCCGGACTCATTTCTCCTTAAAGGAACATTACGGGGTATTTAAAACAGACCTAATGGGTCACATGACTGCACCAGGACGTTCAGTAGACGTCGCTGAGGGACTTCATGAGTTAAAGTCAAGGATAAAGCTGTTTAAGGAACTTTGCGGAACATTTAAAGGGTTTGTGACAACCTGTGTGTCACCAGGGGTGCTTATGGGTAATATGAGTAGGAGCCTACAGAACCTAGAAACTATCAGTCCAACAGAACCCAAACCAAACTGGGAAAAGTGAGTAGAGCTGAGGCCACTTGCAGAGAGAGAGAGGTTACACCGATGTGTGCCCGAGTTGCTCCCACGTACTTCCCCACAGGTGCCGCACAGCTTTTACCCACACCAGTAAAGTTTAGGGACCTCATTATAAGTGCCGAGCCTCCTGACAATATGGCACTCTGCTTAACTGGAAGGAAAATAGAAACAGAAACAAACAAAACAGATGCACAAATAAAGACCCCAGTTGGTTTGCCGCAGGCGACCGGCAGGAAAAGTGGCTGCGAAGATTAGGCGGTGGAAAAAATAGAAGGGAACGAGGAAAGGTAAGAGTTAACGTGGCACACCGTGCTGCATGCTACTATTGTGTATTTTTCTCCCTGCTCACCTCCTCTGGTGTGGCACATTAAAAAAACCGAATCACCCAAGGAAGGCAGCGGGGCTCCACACAGCGTGCTCAGTAAACAGATCAAAGCTGGAAACAGAAGGCAGTTATCAATGCATGTATAATCAAAGGCTGACTTGTACATATTAAGTGATCACTAGCTGCATACCTGAACATTCAACACCAGTTAAACCAAGATAGGAGTCCAAAGGAGTGAGCACGGGCCCCACAGGTGCCTGATATACTGTCGCCCTGATCGGGGGAGGGGTCCGTCTTTGCATACTGCTATTCACTGGCACCAGCAGAGTTTCCTCCACCACACAAGCTTTGTGGATTTTGCATGTAAATATGCATTTATTCCCATAATAAAGGCTGATATTGCCGTACGATGTGAAATACTGGTTTGTATGGATGGTACCAGCAAAGGCTTTCTCCTTTGAACACCTGCAAATCACACAGCCCACACAGAGACACAGTTCCGCTCTGAACTGTGCCCCCGTCAGGAGGGCTGTTTGCTGCTTCGTCGCTAAAGTGCAACACGCCGCAGTGCACAGACCTGCCAAGATGCACGGCAGATACTTCAATAAAAACCCATGTGAATCATTCCAAATGTATGCATCCTCTAGGATAAAGACAACCGGTAAGGAAGGGTATCATTTCAATATGCTGCTGTCAGTCAAGGCGACCGCTGATTTAAATCACACTCGGCAGCAAACAGAGTGACATCGGCCATCGCAGGAACCACGACTGAGTGAAATGCAGCTCCGCCCGTCTCCGGGCCCCTCAGCTTTGTAGGACAATAACTTGCCCACTTAAATAGAAATTTATTACACACAAGAACCTGTTACTCACAGGACGTTATAATGAAACTAAACCTTACCGACAATAAACTCAATACAGCTCAAACAACATGTCAGTGTTATATTTATTCAGTCAAAAAGGTGTTTTCTTCTTGTTCCAGCAGTTTGAAGGAGATTCTGTGTATAATTATATTGGACACTAGAAGACGTGTTTTCACTTCAATGAATTTAAAGTGTCAATTTCCTGCTGTGCTTATTGAAATTCATATTCGAGCTAATGAGTCTGATCTGTGACATCACAAACAGTCAGTGTGCACTGTGTGCTGAATATTATCAAAGTCAACCTCGACAATATCAAAGTTGTTGAGGTGTGCGGATCGAAGCGTCCGACGGCTCCGACTCTCACGGCCAAAACGGCGCCGTTCCTAAAATCGCCATGGCAATTACAAGCTTACTATGAAGTCAATTTTAAGTCAATCAAAATGCATTTTCATTATCTACTTAAACCTTGTCTTGCAATTTCATGCTCCAGCTGAATCTAAATTAAAGTTCAGACTTTGGTTACTTTGTAAGGCTAATGCACTTTTTGTAATTGTCAGTTTAATGTTGGAATTGTGCCAAATTCAAAAGACGCATGAATACCCCCCCCCCCCCACACACACACACACACACACACACACACACACACCCCTCATTTAGCACAAAGTTACTGCAGCGTGCCTATCTTCCATGACCCTCAACCTTTATCTCGACACTTCCACCACTTCGGCTGGTAACCTCTTTTCATTTCCACACATTTAAAGCCCTTTACCTCGATAATGATGTGTAATTATCTCGGAGTGTGTGTGAGGTGAAAGCTGATTTCTCCGTGTCAGGGTTGTTGACAGGCTTGACATGAGTGTGGTTGTTCAGGGCCGGCCGACTGTCATTCCGCTGAAACCCTCCGGGTCGACATTCTCCCCGCGGCGGACACTTGGTGACAGAGTTCACCAAGTAAAATGACTTTGTGGCTCTTTTCTTTTTTTTTTTCCTCCTCTCCCTCTAAAGAAAGTCAGCCACACAGCGTTCTAAATGCAAATTGGAAGCCGGTCTTTTATGTGCTGCACTGACTGAACATTTGCACGCTGTTGTTCGTCTGCTTGGGTGGACGGGCTCCTGGGTGAGTGTCAACTCTTGTTGGTCCTCAATCACCCTCGGCATTGAACAGCTCTCACACCACAGAATCCTCGAAGGAGACCACGGATATCTTTAGTTTTGAAGAGATGCAGACTCTATAAACACTAATATTTGACCAGCATTGCAGCTGCACCGTATTGACCAGTATAGACATCACTTAAAGGCATTTAATTAAGAATAATCATTTCTATTAAATAACCGGTGTGTCTCCTCGTTCCTTATTTATCGACAACTTTGCGGTGAATATATACGATTGAGCCTGAATGAATGGCTCTTAATTATCTTGGCGGGCAGATCAAGCCATCTAGAAGCTTTGTCTATGTCCAATGAACCAATCCCTGGAAGTGATAAAAGAATACGGAGTATGAACTGTGAAATTAATGCTTTGTCTACCATTTCCCCGGCGCACTGGGCTGTAAAATTATATAAAATTACTCATTCATCAGGCTCCATTCGGATTATTGAGATTCCCCATGTCCTCACTGTCAGTGTCGTTATTTAAACCCTGACGGAGTTAAATCAGGTCCTTAAATCTGTTTTCCCACCTTTACATGACTATTAGATTTAGATGTGTGAAAGTACATAATGACTTGATGCATTTTTTTAACGCTCATGTGCCTTTTCTTCTTCTTCTTCTTCTTCTTCTTCTTCTTCTTCTTCTTCTTCTTCTTCTTCTTCTTCTTCTCTTCCTGATATAGGTAAGTGCTGCCACTGACCTCCACCAGGACAGAAAGGAAGGAGAGCATGCACAGACGGCCTCGGCTATCTCCGCTGCCGTCCATATCTCAGTCGGTTTGCTTCTTCTTTCTTCAAATTCACTGGAAGGAAATAAAACAGAGTTCCCAGGGGCGAGCGAGCGAGCGATGTGAATCAGGAAGGGAAGTAACAGAAGCATACAGTTTGTGTTTTTTGTTGTTGTCAGACCATGTGAGAAGAACATTTTAGGCAGCTTACTGTGGAAGCTGGTGGTCTTCGGATGTTGTTACTCCACTCGCTTCGGAAGTGAATGAATACATGAGAGGACGTGTGTGTGTGTGTCTGTGTGTGTGTTTGCAGCCTTGCAGCAACCTGTAAGTCAGTAAGAGGCGAACGTCTCCGCACCTGCTGCCTTGTTTTCTATTCTATTAGATTTTACTTCTTAAACAAGATAAATATTTTATTATATTTTTTGTAAGTTATTTCAGGTGTTTTTTGTTAATTATATAAAGGATTTGTCCAACGGTTTTGGCCCAACTTCGCCAACTAATTTATTACTGTGTGTGTGTGTGTGTGTGTGTGTGTGTGTGTGTGTGTGTGTGTGTGTGTGTTTGGGGGAGGGGGGGTGTGAAGAGGCCATCTGATGAGTGTTTGTCTGCTGGCACAAATGACTGTGAAGTGTCTTTCCATCCCCGCCAGTCCATAATAAGTCCTCTCACATTCACTCAAACCTCTAAATAGAACTTTTCTGGAGGGCACAATTTTCCAGAGCGCCGGAGCTTCATCATCCCCGTCGCCGACCGACTTCACCGGCTCGGAGGTTTTTTTTTTTTTGTTGAAGAATCCGGCTGATAACTGCTTCCTCCGAATGTTGACACGCTCCTTCATCCGTCGTACACTTCACATTGTCGCAGCGCTCGAGACTCCGGCTTCAGTAAATAGATCTCTAACCTCCAACCAGCCTCTCGTGAAGAGTCGGTGACAAGCAAACAACGAGGGGGGAAGTTAATAACGGGGAGGGTTGCTTACACACTTGACAAACAGCCGTTTTATTACGGGTGCGTTACACCTGACACCTGCTCGACAGCTAATGATTAGGGTGTAAAACTGTTATTAAAGGCTCTTATAACCAAACCGCCATTAGCACCTTTGTGTGGCTAAACGATGTCTCCCCGCCGACTTTGCACACCTTCCTAAAAATGCAAAGCATCCGAAGCTTTTAGTGTAATTTTTCCACGGCGTGAAACAGATTAGGCCAGGAAATGAAATCTAAAATACTCTCAACTGCCATTTTCATGACAAATGAAGGCCTACACATCATCTCCACCGTGTGCATTCATAAACCTGAAATCATGGAAAAAAATCTACATTATTAGAAAGATCAGCGTCGTTCCGCCGCTCATCACAGACCCGCATGCTTATTGTCTGACAAATTGAGTTCATTATTTCATTCTGTTTTATTTGATTGTAAAGTCTATATTTAATCCCGTCAATTTGGATGACAGGTGATATTTTTAATATTACTCCTCAGATCTTGATATGCGCACGAACGATCAGATATAATTACGAAAACTGACTTTTTAATATGGTTTGATGAAACGTCGGCATTTCAGAAATCTTCTGACAGTCGTAAATTAAGATGGAGCGATGAAAGCACGCGTATCCTGTTGCGATAGTTTCAGGGTGGTGTTGTTTTTATTAAAACTGATACAGAGTTTCTCTTTTTAATTCCAAATGAAAGTTGTATCATATCTCTGCACGGCTGATTATCGACAGCAGCTTGTCAAAAACTAAGAGAATCATATTAAACAGCAAAACCATTCAGACGCAGAAACCAAAATTAAATGGATTCATTTCAAATCAATATGTTGGTCTGTCATTTCCTCAAATAGTATATATATTATATATATATACTTATATATTCACATCTAATAGGTGTTGTCATTCCCAAATGCACAGCTGATACTCGCTGGATGTGCATTCGGAGGGCGTTGACCTCCGGCGAGGTGAAATGTCCGGCACATTCTTCTATTCATTCCCTCTGTGAAGGACATGTTTCATCCAGTCTGTCAGTTCTGATCATTATTAAACTTATTGGAGCCACTACATTTTGGAAAAACACTTTTACTTAACATTGGTGTCGGCTGGTGGAGGTTTTTCCTTTGTCCTTTGAACGAGGTAACGAAGAAGCCCCCTCCACCCCCCCACAGCAACGCCTGCAGCTCCTCTTGAGGGATCCCGAGGCGAACCCAGGTCAGATGAGATGTAGTGTATAATCAGTCCAGCAGAACTCGGAGCCCAGACACACTATGGAGGGAATTCCTTTTTTCCACGCTTGCAGTCACAATCTCATTCTTTCATTCTACACCGAAAGCATCTAACCATAAATGATGGTTGTTCAATTCCGCCTCCTCCATGAAGGGAATTCAGACGGGTGTAGGAGTTTCTCAATGGACTCCTTTTCCCCGTCCTACGGTGTCCCAGAACGTCTTAATTGTTATCCTCTCCTGTGAAAATAGCCATGGCGTCCACGTAAGAAGCTTTGAATGCAGCTCACTCAGATTCGATGTTCTCAAACGACCCCTGGATGCAGGAGAAATGTCTTTATCACCTGTTTAACAGAGCTGGTGGGCAGACCGTGCATACAGCCGCAGATCTGCTCATTGAATCTCCTCCTAAGGTGGTTTGGTACCAGGTACATCAGTTGCAGCATTACTCGCCATAACCTAGGAAAGAAGAAGAGACCCTCTTGCTCTGCATCAACATGCCTTGGTTCTTGTTTGGCATCCATCAGACTCCAAAGATTAGATTTTGGGATGGTTGGCCCACCTAGACGTGGCCCCGTCTTGCTGTGACCTGTATCCGACAAGGCAGGGCCACCAGACAGTCACTGATGAGCTCCCCTCCCGGGTCTGGCTTCAGGAAGGTGCTCCAGTCTCCCACTTCCAGACGACGTTCCCACACTCCAAAGATCCTTCAAGATCCATGAATCTTGTCTGAGTCTGGATCCTCACTTGAGGCCTCTCGAGACTATAACTGAGGCCAAAGGTTAAACCCTCCACCAAGATAAGGTGGTGAATACATATAGGATATATACAGTATGCAGTATGTAGCATATTGATTCCATTATCAGTTGCATTAACACTGTGTACAGTGAATAGTTTGGGCTTGGGCAAGTTGGCTGTTGAATTTTCTCGGCCGTGACAGCTGAAATGAGATTTACATTGGACTTCAAAGCTAACTAGCTGAGCTGCACTCACACTTTGCAAGAGAAATATAATTCTCCGGAGACAGATGATCCCCTACTCAGTGAAGCTTTTCACACTCCAGGTACAAGGTGACATAACACGAAGAAATGCACCTTACAAAGAAACAATGATTAAACAGTTGGGGGGAGGGGGGGGGGGGGTTACACAGGGATGCATCATCCATAAGAGCCAGTTATTTACTCTATCGTAACTGTCATGGAGCTGATGATGCAGCTTTGACTTTAGTGACTGTTGCAACATTGTAGCTCAACTATTACTATTTTGTTTCAATTTCTCCTGATTAAACCTGAATTACCCCCTTCAAAGTAATTCTATGTAAGACACCTTTGTTCTGAAAATCAACTTCCTGTTTGGTGGGATTTAACTTTCATTTTAAACATTGACTGTATCCAATACTTGTAGATACTAACTGTGTTCACCACACACAGACTGTGTTGGTGAATTATTTTACCTAAATGAATGCAGTTGACTGGATGTTTTTTTCCTTTGCAAGAACATGTTTTTTTTTTCCCATCCTTCATTTCTCACTCCACCACCTTTAGTGAACAGCAGACAATCTGCTGTAATTTTGCTCAGGATATGTGTGATAATCAACCCGAAAAGTCCAAAGCTCTAAAGGGGAAAAAACATTTCAACTCCAAACCAGACATCTTGATGCTTTTATCACGTTCACCTCCCCACTTACTGACCTCTTCACTGCAGCTGGGTGAAAGGAAATGGTAGAAAGAAAACAAGTGGAGGAGAGATGTACATAAGAGGTTCAGTCAAAACCTCGAGGTGCACCAGACCCACGATAATTTGTTCCGAGTGTGTGTGTGTTGCTGTGACTTGTACGTGCAGCTGTGACGGCTGTAATGGATGGAACGTAGCTACATGTACCGACACCCAGTCGACGCGTTGATTCAACAAAGAATTCACATCGACTGATTACTTTTCTGTGGTTATAATTACTACGGCCACTAGAGGGCCAAACGTCTCAAACGTCAAGAATAATAGTTTTGCTTTCTGCTTTGATTCATCAGTTGATATTTGATCTGAGCCACTAACAAATGTGTGAATTCCTGCACAAAGCAGTTGAGAATACTTATATGACTTGCAGAGAAACCTGCTAAATACATAAGCTACTGCGGAGTAAAGAGGGATAATTAAAGGCTTTCCGAGAGAATAGTTCTCATGACTTTGACAGGTTTCCAAGCGGAGGTGTTTGCTATTCATGCTGAACTGCCAGTGGGTTTGTTTATAGTCGTGCTCTGTCCTCTCTCCCGCCGTCTTTGCCTCTTACGGTATTCCAGACAAGCTTCATGATATGTTTTTTTAACCTCCGCGAATGCAGGAACCACCGTTGTGTTTTTGAAATTACGCTCCCGTCTTTTATGTGTTTGTCCTCGTCCTCCCACATTCTCGATTCACGCGGTCCATAGTGTTTGTGTTGACCTTCACTCTGAAAGATGTTTTGTACCTTCCAGTTGAGAGATGGAGGCATTTCTGGAATTTAATTTCCCAACACACACACACACACACACACACACACACACACACACACACACACACACACACACACACACACACACACACACACACACACACACACACACACACACACACACACACACACACACACACACTACCTCGCCCTGGCACCGACCAGATCCTGTCAGCCTCCATTTCTACAGGAGGAATCAGCTAATTAGACTGAAGCAGCTGGATTGGCTGGACTGAAATAGAGCCAGTTCTTCTGTCCCCATCATCTATTTTTACTGTGCTTGGATGTATGCACATAACTTAATGACGAGTATACGATATCAGCATGTCATATTTGCTGCCCTGCAGATCTTTACGGCTGTTCTGTGGTTCTCTAGTTGTCTAGTTTGGTTTGCTGCCTCTTCAATGGGCTTATTTTTGGATCTGCAGACTTCTGGTCGGCCATTAATGTGCTAGTGTGCATATTTATGTGCACATGTGCAGTGTAGTAATGAGCTTTTCTTTTGTTTGATCAACCCTAAGTTTGTTAAATCTTTCACAACAGCCGATAAAGTTGTAAAATACCTACGATACATACATTGCATGCAAAAAGCAGAGTAAAGTATACATTTTGATGATCATCAAAAATCAGTGATAACCATTAAGAACGGTTATTGACATGTTGGATGTTGAATTGTTTATATTAATAAACAGCATCAACATTCATTCAAACGTTTCCTAACTGACTGAAACTAATTTCACTCCAACTGTCTGACAGTGAACTGAGCTGCACTCGGTTCCAGGTTGTATCGTTCATTAGTTCCCACCTCCTGCAGTGGCAGCTGTATTGTCAGAGTGATTGTCTGATGATATTTAAGGGTTTAACTTTCACCTACATTATCTTCCCCTCAAGTCCTCGTCCCTTCACGTCACAAACGAAGCTTCCAGCAGGTCAAATAATGACTCGACTAAGAAGGATTCAACCTTGTACTTGGTTTAATGATGCTCTCCCAACAGGAGAGCATCATGAGGAAGAGGGGTTTATATCAGAGGGACTGAACAGCCACGAAACGAACCGTGTGTGTCCGTGTGTGTGTGTTATTTGACGTGCAGGGATGAGAACGAGCCGACAGTCAGATTTATCCTCGTCAGTATAAAAAGTCGGCTCGTCTTATTGATTAAACTAGTTTATATTCGGTTATATTCTCTTTCTTTTGTTTTCCTATGGCACCGTCATCCGCCCTGCTCCACCCTGCACACCTGTCGAAGCAGGTAATGCCTAATATGTTCTTCGTGTTTAGCAGATGGATGCATCCTCATGTTGACGATCCATTACAATCTCTCAGCCACATTTACTAGTTTCATGACACCAGAACATCTAAATGGACAGCAGTGATGATTGATTAATATATTTGGAATCTCCATCATAGATGGATTATATAATACAATCTCAAAAACAACTTTTTTCTGGGCATCGGGACAATATGTATACAAATGTTTCCCACTTGTTGATCATAATTACTTGGCAGCGAGGACACCGAGATCTATGTTGACGTAGGACGTGAAAGGTCAGAATAATTGGATGCTTAAGGACTCAGAGGGCCGACGACGCCTCCAAACCGTCCACATGGTCTGTTAATGATTCCTCCTCTAATGCCAAATGATTTGCCAAAGATTTTATTTTGGCATTCATTACTGTGAAAAGCCAGAATCCGTCTCTCCCATACAATCAGTGGTGTTAATAGTACATGAGAAGAAGTTGAAGTAACGGGATGAGATGTCTTGTTTATGTGCTCTGCAGCAGCACGCGGTCAGGAAGGACCAGCTCTGACCTGAGCGGGTTTAATCGATGGACCTGCATTAAGAGCTCGGTGTACGGCTTTGCTTTCAGCTGCAGAAATTGTTTTTCCAGACAATACTGCAGTTATTCAAGAAGAGACGGTGAGCCAATGTTGATTCAGACTGTCGGCAGAGAGACAATAGAAAGTATATCACAATTTAAACATTGCACCGTCAAACAGAAACAGTTTATCGTTTTAGATCAGCTCAATAAAAGACTACAGTCTGTTGCTCTTTCTCTTATTGTCCTTTTTTCTGCATCCCAGCGTTCTTCTTCCTCGTCCATCATATCAACAGTAGCGGTGATCAGATCACAGATACGATGACTGTGCCACACACGACTTTAAAGAAAGACGAGACATCGAGAGCCAAGTTAAAGAGGAACGAAGCAGTCAATCCCTCATATTGAACACGCGTTGATTGATCGTCCGACGCCTTGTCGTCACTCCACGTCAAAATAATGACCATCACAGCTTGTCAAGTAACAGAGCTGTCTGACGCTCCGTTAATAACTCTCATGTGACCACAGTCATGTCAGTATAAGATGCACTTTAATGGAGACGTTACAGCAGACAGGTTACGGTGTCGTCGGGTCAGGACAACACCAAACGTTGCAGCAGGAGACAACTGAACAATTCTCATTTGCAACCATGAACTTCCATTTACAACAAAGCCTTGAGACCCTTTTGTTCCATTTGATAATGTCTCAGCACTATGATTGAGGTCTGGTTCGGTTTAGGCGCAGAAAACACCGGTTAGGGTTGCACATGCACCACTCACATGGCAGCTGAATTCGTCTCCCTGAGCAACTCATGTTCCCATGAAGGGCTTTAAACTGCAGTCGACGGCCGGCCCTCTGTGTCTCGTACCGAGGGTCAAACAGAGGGCGTGACAAAGCATTGCTATTTAAAGACCTGGGATGCGGCCAGATTCGATCACTCCATTTATAGTACAGATGCCAATTAATCAGGGTCGTTGTCTAAAAGTTTTGAACTCAACAGCAGTTTCTTTAATTCAAAAGTTAAATCTAGAAGAAATGACTTCACTATTCACACATTGTTACAGAGTTTGCACCAAATGACTCTTCAGACCTCCGGACGCAAAATATCATGCTATGATACTACGATGTTCAGTCATCCCAGTGTTCACGATACACCAGCCAGAGTCACCCTTCTTTAGAGAAGGACCATCTGTGGCCAGTGTGTTTTCCTGCCAGTGTTAGGCCGGCCCTTTCGGTGACGGCCATATGGCCAGCGTGTTTGTCACATGGTCACCTTTGCCACATTATAACCTTTAATTGGGTTATTTTCAGAACTTCCAAGCAGTGAACAATAACCACGTACGGACGTTCGGGAACGGGGCGAGACAGGGGAAGTCAGAGGGGTTGGAAGGTTACACACCATCGAATGTTGCGTTCAGTTTCTCATCAGTTGAGGCTCAAGCTTGATGGAGTTGCAGTCAAATGCAACACATACACGTTGCACTCCTGTCGTCCCTCATCAGCGGATACTCGACAGATTACAAGGACATCACAGGATTTTTGTGCACGCTCTGACATTTCGGGCGGCGGATGAAACGTTACCCTCTCTGTGGTTCCGCTCGTTCTCTTCAGACTTCAGAAAAACCGCCTTCACTGCATCACTGTTGTGGTACCTGACTCACAGCACCACTTATCTCACGCTGTTAATCTCCTTATACATTCACCCACCCCGCGGTGTCAAACCACCGATTACATGAAGCAGAAGTCGCCGGCGTGAGTCTGTCAGTCGCTGTGTCGTTGCAGTGTGTTGGATAAACTCCGGTTGTATCCAGGCATGACAGCTAACACTGAGTCTTCTGCTGCGTGTCAGTGCAGTGCTGATGCAACACAGTTTTTGGGGGAAATCCTCATCTTCAGACCCGTCCTTTTGCAATGTGGCTTCTCTGAACTGTGACAGTCTCTTAAGGAAGTTCATTTGCATTGCAAAATCACTCCTTGGGTGCATTGATGTGTGTATCTGCCAGCGTGAGGAGTGTGCGTGTTACTGATTGATCCCCCGGTGTTCAGGCGTGGTATGAGTGTGTACGTCTGTATTTCTATCCAGCAAGCACGTATTTTGTGTATGTTCTATCCTGCTGATCTTACTTTGAAAGGGAGGGTCACGCAGCTGCATATGTGGAGGTGAAGTATATGTGTGGGTGTGCGGGGGAGGTTCATCTTGATGACCTCACTCATCTAGACAGCCTGCTTTGCTTTCAAGTCTCATCCGACACCAGAACAGACCTGTTTCTTCCAGTGGCGAACCGTACATCATTTCTTCGTTCTGACTTTAAATAATTGAACACACCGCTGTGGAAATGTTGTTGTTTATTTAGCTCCATATGTTTCTGACGTGCGTAGCGGCTTTTACAGCTGTAGGACGGAACATAAAGGATGCACATCCATCCGCTGCCTCTGTTTATCTATTCATCTATGCACATTTTTTCCTCCTGACACACGTTCTCTATTGTCATCAGGCCGACATGTAGTCACACCAACGAACACCTGCAAATCTGCCCACCTGCTCATGCATGTAATGTTCTCTCTGACCGTTTATAGGGTTTGGTGTAAATTAAGTTGTTTCCTATTTAATGACCATATACCATAGCTGTATATATACAGCTGCATGGGATAGTTAAAGCTGCTTGTCTCGCACCCATCCAGTTGGTCTGACATACATACGGCGGTGCAGCATGAAAGCATGCACACATAAACACGGACGCCTCTTCGATCAAACTCACCTTTGTTATCAGCAGAACTGAGAGGTGCACATTGTTCTATTTGACCTTATCACAGCAGTATTGTGGGCAAGGCTCAAGGCCATAGATTAAACGTCATTATTTAATGAAAGAAGAGTTGGACTGATGCAGTATGTAATTACAATGACATGTATGCCGCTCAGATTTATCCATCATTGTTGACCGTGGGTGGGAGTGTGTGGGTTTGTAGGTGCCGGCCGTGGGTTTCCTCATTCAACACCGAGAGTGTGTGAGCATGCAAGCACTCAGCACATTAGGCACCGCTCATCAGTCTTCTGTTAAATCGTTTTTTTTTTCGTCACACCTGAACACACACAAACTCAGATGATCAGAATCATATTTGCAATCACGCTTCTCGAAGGCGATATCAAGAATCTCTCTGAGGCGGAGTCCATGAAGTGGAGCACAGATCAGGCATGTACTGCAAAACTCTCAGGTGTCACTTGAGAAATATGTTAATGATCCCGAGGTTTGGTAACAAGGATGTCTTCCATGACTAATGGAGGGAGTCACTATCTATTTATCTCTGTCTCTCCATCTATGTTGTTCTTATCTCCCGCGCGCTCATTTTTCTTTAATTCCCACTGTAGAAAACACACACGCACACGCACACACACACACACACACACACACACACACACACACACACACACACACACACACACACACACACACACACACACACACACACACATAGACGTGTCTATACGTGAG
>CAAKHC010019040.1:54006-68203 GCA_901007825.1 Macroramphosus scolopax
CTGCAGGACGGACGACAACACACCACACACACACACACACACACACACACACACACACACACACACACACACACACATAGATGCTGTAACTTGCAGCAACAGGGCGCCATAAGGGAAATGTGTCAATTATGAGGATCTACTGACACCCAGTGGCCAATGCATGTCACTGCAGGATCTGATATTGGGGACCAGCTGAAGTGCATGTATTGCATGGCAGTTGGAAGTTGTGTGAACAGTACAATGATCTGAAGACAACTCTGAAACCAATTACATTACGTTCAAACGTATATGTTACATTGAGGTATTGAACTTAAATAGCACAAGCTGTCATGTCAGATTTTACATGAGGTTGACTTGTGATTAATATCAGGGCACTTGTACTTCTTTTCAGTAAAGAACACAAGTCACTTTTTGACAGTTTTCTAAAATATCTCAGGCAGATACATCCAAATATTTGTGTTCTAAATACAGTTTTATGCTTCATCAGTTTGTCTGGCATCATCGATACTAGTCAGTCCGACATCATAAAATAGTAGCAGAAGCAGTTGCCTGAGAATCCTATTTTCTTGATCCACAAGCCAGATGAAAATAGTTGTTTATGGCAAATCAGAGCTTGTATGCCAGTGCACATTTCATCAGACATATTGTATCCAAACATCTAACGAGCTGCTTCAAACAGATGACCAGAGGTGTGAACCTTTATGGTGTGTTGTTGTTCTTTCCATTATGTTCTCTGTAATACAAACACAGGCGAGGTGTGTTACTTGGTTTGGTTTGTCAGGACCTTTTTTAGTTTAAATTTCATTTGATTTTAATGCAAAATTTACATACAGATGACATAAAAACAATGTGGTGGTGGTGGTGATGGTTTGATCTTCTTTTTGTTTGAGGGTGGAAACGTGTTTGTTTGCTCCACACCAACACACAAGTAGCATTTCTGTACCTCTTCCTGCCTTATTTCCATGGACAAACTAGCACAAATCCCTTCGCTTCGACCCCCTTAAGTGCTTGGCAGTGTAATTTTAGCCCCGGTGTTGAGTAGATGAAACATGGCAACTGTGAGTCCACATTATTAGCAAACCACTGCCATTGAACATCAGACTTGAAACACTGTGGCCTGCTGTTGCTGCATTAAAGGGTTGCTGCCGACTAACCAGGCTGTCTGGGATCGCACCTTGTTGCCCTTTCTACTTTCAAACAATTTAAATATTTGTGTTTAGACATAATAATTCCTTTTATGATCTGCATCTCCCAGTGTTCCTTAAGCTATATGAGAGTGTAAAACTATGGTTGTTTACAAAAAGGACTATGGTTTAAGGAGTGTATATGATTAAGATATCCTATATTCATGTAGGTTTAATTTCAGTTGCATACCATCCAATAGTAAACTGAGTCAGGAGCAAAAGGTTGTTTCTTCATACTCAGAGGAATCTGTGTGCACGGGCTACACAGTGGCAATGATTACTATACAGTGATTGTCAGTTGGGCATCTCCAAAAGACCTGCACTCAACACTGTCCCTAAAAGGATCCTGCAGGGTGCACAGTATATGAGGAATGGACACCATGACAGCTCACCGACAGTGAAGCCAAGCTGGCCTGAGCTCATTTGCTCCCCCTGGTGGCTGGTTGCAGTATTGGTCATAAATCCTTCCCAGTCCATGTTAGCTGATGGGACTTCAATATCAAATATATTTTTGTCAAAGATGGTTTCTGTCATATAAGGCAGTTCTTATTACACTGATGTATTGTCAAGTATTGTCTTTTTTTGTATTTATTAATTGATGCTGCAGAGTGGTAATGACATAATGATTGACAGCTGCTTTAAGTAGTTGTGTAGTCACCATCCGACTACGGTTGGTAATCATCCATAAGTACGTTGAGAGGATATGTATGACTGTCTCTCCATAACTCTGTTTCAAACCTTAAAAACATCACTGCTGCACAGACTCTGTTTCCTGGTGACGTCAGCTCACATACCCGGAATACTTTGGCTTCATTTTGATACAGTTGGAAGAAGCGGAGACGTGTCATCCATATTTATAACGTCTACGGTGCAGAAACACAGCTAGCTGCTGCTGCTGCTACTCGGCTAACATGCTGCTCACACTATTCCTCCTATGCAGACATGGTGCATAATGTCACACAACCCGTTTTAGTTATTGTAGCTAAACAAAATTCAGACTACAGATGTTTTACCATCCAACAATCCTCCAGCCTCAAATGTATGACCAAGTGTCATACATTTGAGGCCGTCCTTCCCATGAGTACCCGCACAGTACTTCCACTGTCAGAGAAAGTGTGTGTGTGTGTGTGTGTGTGTGTGTGTGTGTGTGTGTGTGTGTGTGGATGCTCGGGGCACCGACACTCAGTCAGATGTGACCTGCTGCAGGCTTCCACATCCACTGCACAGATGAGAGAGTGAGTACACACTCTACTCATTAGACACAGCTCAACAGTCTTCTTTTAAATCCCGATCTGTCACAGTCACACACATGGACACAGACGTGCACACACACCTCCATTGCAGGCAGTTCCATTCTTTCTGTCTGATGTTTCTATAGCAACGGCAGTCAGGCCCAGAAGTGGGAGCCGGGAAAACAGCTGCATTTAGAACCCACAGCAGATTATATACCGATTTAAAATATTGATATAAATATGGACTTGACATTGGTCAAACGTTTGAGTGTGACTCCCTTAATTCCTCACGACACATCCCATCTTTCTTTCGACAGATGCAACTAAACTCTGTTCATTACTGGATGTAATGCCAGATAGAAACTCAGCCATCATTTCATCCGATACACAGATAGTCTGTTTCGTCACACAGTGAAGCTCGAGGCTACAGATTAGCATGCAAATCCAAACTAAACTGAAAGGACCCAAAGAATGTGGCTCTTGAAATTGCGAGAAAGACTTTGGTCTTGTTCTTAATCGTGATACAGTAATGACTATCCATTGATTAAAGAGGTAAATAATAAGACCAATAATATTCTGTGTGTGAGGATAAGCTTCACAGTCCGGCCACAAACTCTTGAGTAAGACAATTAGCATATTCAGTCACAACCTAAAATAGGTTTTGAATTGAAGAAGATAGCTGCACTGCATTAGTTACAGTGCTGCACAGATAAAAACAACAACAATGGAATGAATTTGTTAAATCCATCAAGTCAGTATGAGGCTCCGGCCACAGGCTGAGTAGCTCGTGCACGACCCTGAGGAAAGTTCGTCATTTAACCCTGAAAATACCATAAACTCTAAAAATGGTTTTAGAACGTGTTTGTGGTCACGCTCGCTGCTTTAAGTGTGGACATGGTACAAATTCCTTGCTGTTGATGTGCATCTTATAATGACGCAAACACATTGGAGTTCTATGGAAGTTGCTTTGCCTCACGGTGCTTTCTGCATCGGTAAAAGAGCGGAGTGCAAAAGCTTCACTGATTGACGAAGTGGCAGAGTTGTTGTTTAACATTGTGGGTTGAGGATGTGTTGCATTGTCTGTGTCCGATCCCTAGTAGCCTCTAAAACCCGCCGCCTGGCTCTGCCACTGCAGTCTGCGTCCTCCATCCCCTGAACCGCAGCTCCCTGCAACCGACTCACATAAAGACGACGTCTTTCTGCATTATTTTCCAACGTCTCCTTAAAAGCATGAAACGTTGGTGTTGCCAACATGTGCAGGGCAGATGGATATATTACAATACTTTTTAATTAATCCCACTCAGGGCGGACTTGGCAGCCGCAGCACACCGTCATTTTAAATAAAGCTCTCTCAAGAATTAGGTTTGCAGCATATGGCGTCCAATCGATGATCGTTTCCCGTAGAAGAAGAGCATCATACAGAGACTGTGTTGATTTCATATATATCAGCTAATTGATAAATAATGAGAGAAGTGTGTTTGTGTGTTTGATTGATCCGTCAGTGCAAATACAGCACATGCTTTCCTTTGTGAATACACACACTGACACACACATGCACGGATGTGTGTGCGTGTATGTTCACACACGGGCGATCGCAGTACGAGGCTAATGTGTTTTTGTGGTCCACAATTCTATGATTTGCTAGTTCTGCTCACTCCTAATTCCCTGCAGTTATCTCTGCGGGATGGCCCATGACATTTTCCTCCTGGAGATGGTAAACAAGCTCCGTCCTCACAAGCTTCCTGTTCCACTCGGTTGCTGTTCAGATCTTTTTACAAATCACGCACCAGTTCACCGCACCGCAGTAAACAAGTCCCCGTTGTCCTTGACAAGTTATTGTTGTTTGTGCCTTTTCGTTGAACCTCAAAGGATTGTTCACTCATGCTGAATCGTATTCAGTGGGTCAGTCCAAACATACTCTGGACTCAGAAAAGACAACAACACAAATGTTCCAGTGCAGGATACGATGGACACCGTGTCTGTGGGGGACTGGAAACCCTGCAGAGAACTGGTCACATAATCCCAGTTCATTTGCAACCAATTCACATAAACACACAAACAGACAGTTGATTTCGATGATGAAGAGTTTCCTCCTCCCTGTTTGTCTTGTATCTGTATTCAACTAGAAAACACTGCCTGGTGCGTTTGGCAGTTCCGTTATATTTGTTTTAGTAACTCAAATCTGGGATTCCAGCCATTAGACAAATATTATTTCTGGGCTAAAGTTTCTTTCTAGTGTTGGACAAACCCAACTGAAGTTAGAAACCGTTAGTTGGACATCTTTTAATTACTAAACTGCACATCGGTTCAGGAATATAAAACATGTGAAGCCGACGTTTTGGAAAGTGGAAGACGACCACGATGGAACAACCTGAAGGCTTTCCCCCACTGACACACCGGAACTGTAAGACAACCTGTAGCCAGCAGATGTCTCTCCCATACTAGGGGAAGCAAATCTCTCCGCAGCGTCTCCCATGTCTAATTTTACTCCTCTTTCCTGTTTCGTCAGAAAAAGGCTTATCTGAAAGACGGAGTGCTGATAAGACGATAGGCCCGCTTCTCCCATCACTCTGAATAAAGCAGTCAAGTTTGACGGATGGGGCTTATCATATTTCCTCATGGAGGATGGCGGTGGAATTGCTAATCAGGCCCTGGCTGTCTCTGCTGATCCATTCTGAACCAGCAAGTAAAAGGAATTAGTGAATATCAACTGTTCTGGTCTGATCCCCATCGTGAAGTCGATTATTGGCCCCTCGTTTTGGATTCGGCCCTCCTGACTCCCTCACCTGGACCAGTGTGTAACCCTTTGACAACACATCGTCAGCTTCAGTTCGCCCGTGCATATCGGTCTTATGCAGGACACGTTATCAACCGTAGCATCAAATAATCTCTATGGGGCCACAACAAATCAATAAATGTACTATTGACATGAATGCCTGCAAACTGTGTGCATGCCTGTGCTGAGGTGAACCCTGGAACTAGTCTACCCGAATGTTTCTGACCTTATCAGGACATGCCTGGTGGTGGTTAGTACTGACAAATCACAGCGGAAAGCCTCCGTATTGATCCCACTTGTATAACGTCTGCTCGTTCCCTGCTCGGGATTCTTCATCCTTTTTTCGCTTTTCTTTGGACAAATAAATCCCAATCTCCTTCAGAAACACTCACGCGGCCAGCACACTCTGTAACAGCTAATTGCCTTTGATGATTGCTTGGGAAGAAGAGTCGCGCTGTTCTTCCTTCCCGCTAGTTTGCACTCAATTCTGTGTTATCCGTGGCTCGGAGCTTACGATCCACATATTGCCTTCATACTTGGCTCCGCTTAAAATAGAGCCCATAATCTGAACGGCTGCTCCGCTGGCACCGAGCGGAGGCTGATGAATGTCGATAGCACGATCAAACGCCAGGCTGGTTTCTTTCTGTGGCAGTGTGTTGTGGAGAGGTGGAGACCCCTTGATTTAGTCAAATGTGAGGCATCTTCTTCAGACACGCACGGTAATCAGGACCTGATAGATGGTCTACACCAACACATGTTTTATGTGATGTGCAGGGTTGTATTTGACTCCATGCACGGGACTCGTTGGAGGGTGCGGAGTGCACAACATTCCTCTCGCTTCAAACTCAGATTATTTAATAATTAGAAAAAGAAACATAAAAGCCATTAAAGCGTGATAAACAAACCAGGGCAACATATCTTTGAGAACAGACTTGTTTTCATCTTCTTCTTCTTCATTATTATTATCAGAAGCGACCAGATTAAAGGCACTCTATGTGTGCAGGCTCATGAATAATTGCGCGGGGCCTCGTCTGCTGGAGTTCTTGTGATCGTAGCAGACTTGCAGTCGTCCACGCGTGCATGGAAACACGCGTCCACTTCTGCAGTCCACTCCATCCGGGCAAAAACAATCATCTCATTACTGGACGTTGTTTCAAGTTTAAATCATACAGCCACACTTTTTCAAAATTATTATTCCATCCAATTAAACGTTCTGAAGATCTCTCTCAACAGTTGCAGACTTTTCGGTCTCTCTATTAAAACTAATGCTGTTTTGGCCGAAGATAAGATCAATGTTTTTGCCCCGCGAGTATAAAACGATATCAGTATTAAAACATAACAACATAAGTCATACATTCTGGCTGGCTGCACAATGTTAAGAAAAAAAAAAAAAAAAGCAAAGAGATTTCTCACCAGTGTTTTTGGCTCTGCAATAAAGACTTCGCCCAATCCCATCAGTGGAACCGCTGAAGGCGTTTTAGCGGAACCAAAAGTTGCAGGCTCCCACTTCCTTGGCTGTTTTATTTTGTTTTTTTTATTTTCGGGCTTTGAAATAAAGGAGACCATAAGTGCTGTTTCAAGGTTTGATGAGGTCAAACACAAAATCCTTCTTGAAGAAGAAACTATTCAACTGTCATTCGCCGTCCACTAATACTGCTGAACTCATATATACACTGTATGTGTTCATGAGATATGTCTGAAGTCAAGGTGGATATGAAAACATCCTTCCGCAATGACGATAGCAAAAAAGCTAAATTTGACAAGAGTCAGAGGATTCTCTATTTTTATCAGCGTCCCCGTCGTCCTGTGAAGTGATGATTAGCGGGACACTGGGAGGTGGTCGTGCTTCGACGGCTCCGTGTGAGGAAAACAAATGCTTGGCAGCTGACAGCCATTAGGGGGAAATCTTGGCCGCCAAAGGCCGTGTTGCAATCACTTCCAAAGAATAGACGGAGACATTGAGTCCATACACAGACACACATAGAATCCTGTTGCATGCACTCAATGCCACTTTTAAAATTACAACCATGCCTACAAAAATACATCATTTAACCAATTGGTGACATCATCAGAATTAACAAAGCACGTATAGTTAATACATTATGAATGTACTGTATCATATATAGAGCCCAGCTTCGACTCTTTTAATTAGAAGCTTTTATGTGTTTCAGGGCAGATTGAAAGGAGGATTGTTTGCCTTCCTTCTTGGCACCGGGTGTAATTCAATCAGTCTTATAGGTTCATTTCAGTGCATCTCTGTCTCTCTTGCGTGTTTGGTAAATATTTTATTAAGATCAGATTACAGGGTGCATTAAATACAATTAACCGGTGTATCCATCCTCAGGTACGAGCCTATCTGCGCTAATTACGCTAACGTTATCAGTCAATTGTTGAGCCATGTGTATTATACAAACAGTCGCGTCGCTCATTACCTCTAATGTGATTTGTCTGACAGGCATTCCGATGATTACCGATATCTTACGCCAGAGAGAGAGAGAGAGAGAGAGAGAGAGAGAGAGGGTTGAATATGTTCAGGTGTCATATTGTCCTGAAATCTATGTATAAAATGAGATTTGCATCTAATTGTATTCACATTTTGGATGCCTCATTCAGAATTCACTTATTTTAACTCCGACTAACAAACACTTTTTCCAAGTGAACCATCATTGCTGCATTCTTGCACTCTCTTGGGGAGAATTGCGTTCAATTTGCATCAGCTGTTCCTTCTTCTCCCAGATTATCAGTGTGTCAATCTGCATAATCAAAGATAAATGAAACGTCCTCTGATTGAGTTTGTAAATGACGTCATGTGACACATGATACAAGCCTGTTTCCTCTGCAGCCCTGCTACTATGGTTAAGGTCTTGTTAGGTTTGTAACTGAGTTAGAAGAAGATCATGGGTCAGTATCGTGTTTACAGCTGGAAATGGGAAGCAGGCGATTCCACCTACCAGGTCTGTCTCCGCTTGTTGATATCAATGAGGATCAAACACGAGTCTCCCACGCCAGAGAGGGAGGTTGGTGGGACTATAGGATTAATATGAGACAAATCTTGTTACCTCTTCAGACAAGCGTGGATCAAAGAGAATCATCAAACGAAATCAGTTGCACAGCTGGGTTAAAAGTTACTATTTCATATATCAAAAAGAAAGTGCAAAGGTTTCTGAAAATACTTTTAGTTCGTCGACTCCAGTGATGTAAAAATATCTGTGATAATCGAAATTAATTATCTTGCTGTTGAAACAGCATTGATTTAGGATGGGGCCTGATCAATTAGTGGTTAAAGCTTATGTTATAGATGATTAGCCAATGTTTTGTCATCCCTCCATGTCAAGTATCAAACCTTCCAGTACTTCTATATACAAATACCTGCTCCTTCTCATTCACCTCCTGTCCTGCACAGATGGATAGAGGCTTTAAAATAACTTATGTGTTAAACAGTCAATATACAACCGGCTCAGCTTTGGACACGAAGATAGAGCAGGACGTTCCACAGGAGGCAGGTTGCGTCAGCAAACACCAGACTTTGCAGCAGGAGACAGGTGATCGATTCCCGTTTGCAACCACGAGCTTCTCATTTACAGCGAGCGCAGACTGTAAGGACGAGCTGTTTCCTAGCACGAGCCAACGTTGTGAATTTGAATGACTACACTTCATTTTATGTTTTTTTAGGTTCAGTTAGTTTTAGGCAAAACTGGTCTTTATGATTTAGGTAAGATCGTGGTTTGCATTCAAATCCCCACTCGTGTCAGGGCCAGTCATGCACCATTCATGGCCTCAGTCTCATCGGGAGGAGATGCATGATTGTCATTCACAGAGGGGCTTTGATGAAGAGTCCGCACGAGCTTGACGTGTTAATACATCATCATATCTGTATGAAGAAACAGGTATTCCCTTTAATTATATCACAGTGTGTTTGGGAAACGTGTGCGATGGCTAGAACACACATGCATGCATCTCCTATGTGTTTTTCATCCATGGTTGTGTTGCATAACAAGAACTTGCAGAAGGAGAAGAGGCGCACACATCGCTGTGTTTTCATTGTTGCAGCAAGAGACAAAAACCAGGTTGAGTGCACGCAGGCCTGAAGGTCTCTCCAGAGGATTCACTGCTTTGTTTTCTAAAAGAAAAAAAAAATCCCTTTTTTGTGCACTCGAGAGGATGATAGATGTGTGTTGGATGCAGGAAGCTAAAACAACATTCCAACAGGTTGTGCACTTTCGCCGAATGTCTTCTTCCTGATACAAATCTTTTTTTTAATCTTTCATGAGCTGATTCTAAAAGGAGTTCCCTTTTTAGTTCCTCCATCATATCAATACGCTGCCTCCAAGACAGTTCCTTGATGTTGCAGGGCTGCATGATGAATAACCAACGTCTGTAATGCTATCAGAGGAGGAGTGTTTGCAAAGTTGACAAGCGAAAGACAACATTCTCCAGGCAACAAACAGCCCATGACCTCTCCTCCTCTCCTCTCCTCTCCTCTCCTCTTCCTCTCTAAACAGACTGTGCCCTCAGGTGCATTTGTTGATAAGGTATATACTTGCCTCTGGCTCTGGCTTTAGGGGAGAAAGTGGCTGCATTGTGCAATCTGGTTGTCCAGTAAATAAGATGGGATGGAGGCAGAAATGGTTTCTGGGATCAGAAACGATCCGTTCTTAAACTATACTCAGACTACGAGGTTCAACCGCTCAGATTTTAGGGTCACATTTGAAAATCTGTGATTCCTTGGGATATCAATTTTGTTACGCTTTGACATATAAGACTTAAGTTTAAATAGATGGAAAAGTAGGCAAACGGTAGAGACATTTGTCATCGCTTTAGTTGGGAGCAGCCACAAGGATGCACCAGGGCGGTCAGCTCATTTCATTGTGTGCTGGAGTTTGTCACTGACCTTTCAAGCCACATTGTTCCAGCCGAGTTCTGCCTCTGTTGTTCCTGAGGGCTTCCAGAGGTCCCTGTGCTCCATCACGTACAATCTCAGCTGTTCTTTTCTGGGTTCCTGGAGTTTAACTTTACACTTACATCTGCCAGTATGTTGTTGTCTGCAGTTTCACCGCCAGCAGTCCAGATAAAAACAATAGTTCAAATGTAATGTAGGTCTTGGGTTTGCTTTCACTCTGATCAATGTGTCAGAGGAGAAATCATTGATAATGATACCGTGTTGCACGTCAAACCAAGATAGAGAACCTCACTGCTTTATTTTCCAGGTGATGATGCCTCTCTTCACAGCACCGCCAGGCCACACTGTTCCACCAATGAACGCAATCAATACGAGACCGCAGCTCTGAGCTTAGACACGAGACCCACAATGAGAAGAGTCTGAACTTCCAATTACTCGCATTGTGCAGGTCTGCAATGTTCGGAAAACCTGCCAGTTGTCATTGCTGCAGCTAGACGAGATGGTGTATTGTTTCCATGACAACAAGTCTCAGACATAGACAGAAAGTTGAATAAAAGACCCTTATTGCTTAAAGTTGTTCTGTAATGTGACAATGGCAGTTTATTTGTTGCTGTTTTGAAAATCTGCAACTTGTGCAAAGACCGGTCGATTTAACTCGGGAAAAAAATGAACAAATGTAAAAGAACAGGGAGAAAAAACATGTTTTTAGTAACATAAATATGTAGAAGCTTCTACAACACGTATGCTCAATGACCTATTGATAATCCATGTTTCTCCATAACGGTTGTCAAGCTTTACGGCGTTGCCTCAGTCACACCTGTTGACTGAAGCCGTGTGCGAGGTGCTAACACCTCCAACACTGATGGGGAAGCTTTCAGCAGCACTTAGGGGTTTAGTTTCCTGCTCAAGGACGCTTTGACACAGATTCTGAAGGAGCTGAGAAGCCAAACAGGAACCTTCAAATTACCAAACAACCCACTTCAGCTCAGGAGCACAAGGGTCCGTCGAATTGGTTTTATAAATAAGGAAATTATGTGAATTATTTGCTACAGCCTTCACAATCATGATTGATTTTCAAAATAAAACACCCTGATAGACTCTGTACGGTGTTGCACATTCTGACGTCAATGTGACATCCAGTGGCACGAGGCCAGGAATCAAATGGTAGCAGGATTTTCACCATGAAGGTTGAAAAACTCAAGTTACTGGACTTTAAGGACTGTATGAACTTCCACTGGGTACAGCAGGAAAAAACTATTATCACATTCATAACTTGACTAAAAAAAAAAATAAAACATTTTATACGTGACCTTCATATCTGTGATAGAAGCCCAAAAATGAAGGAAAAAATCTGACATCCACAAGTCAACAAACCGAGGCAGTAGGAATGTTCTGCTTCTGAAATGGTCCTGGTCGGGTTTGAAACTGCAGAAGATGGAACAGAAACCTCGGAGCAGAATGCGGCACAGCTGGTCCCAGTGGGATCTCGGGGGAAGGGCTGCCAAGGAGCACTGAAAACGGCCCGGATGATTGTGGTTGATTGTGGATCTCACTGAGAGACAAGCTATGTAAAAGCTTACTTGATTGATTCTTTGTCGAGGCTTTAAACCGACGACAATAATTTTCCTGAGCTCAGCACAAAGTTGAAAGTTTGTTACTGTCTGATAAAACTTTACCGTAGTTTCACTCATTATACTGATTGTTATTCAGTTATTGATCCGACCGGTTTCGTTGTTCTCTGTTGTTCTCGGCCTCCTGACAACTAGAACGAGGATGGAACAGAAAGGAAGTAATAGTTGAACTCTCAACCCAGGAACAATCTTACTTTTTCTATTTACAGCCAATCTCCTTTTCACCTGCACTCTTTTTTTTTCTCTCCAATTTTTTCCTCCCTGCTTCCTCTCTCGGTTTCCTTGTCATCTCTCCACATCTGCCCTTTGGGCTCCTTTTTTTTTTGTCATTTTGAATCGCAGCTCAGATGGAAGTGAAATAATCAGGCCGCCCAGTTGACCGGACATGGACAGAATGAGACGATTTGATCTAAACTTTGCTTTATAGGCACGTACGTTGCATGGTAACACCGTCGCAGTGAAGGAGGCACGAGCAGAAGCCCTGAACAGATCAAAGCAGGTTCAGGTGAGGGATCCTCAGTGTTCTGGGAAGCTACGGGGATAATACACGCCTGTCATATCCCAATATAAAGCCTGTTTGTGAGACACTTTACCACGTTTTCATAGCGTATAAGGTCAGATAATCAACCTTCTGTTTGAGCATGTGAAGCAACCAAAGGCTCGAGGTTTGTATGTGTGATCTCTAAGGTATACAGCTGCTATTGGTCAACTTGCCTTTGAAAAGTCCCGGCCTGCGTGAGGACCGATCGCACACGTGATCTGCAAACGTAGTCGATGATCCGCAGAGTCAACTCAGTTAATATGGTCCTTGTTTGCCTCTTTATGTAACTCGGTGATTGTTGTTTATGTAACGCATGGCATCTGCGTATGTGTTTAGCCACGAGTGAGTCTCTGTGCAGATGGTGCATCCAATTGTTTTCAGGTGCTTGATGTTCCAGCTGTTTATAGCCTACACGACAAATTCCCAAGGATCTCCCGCCCTGATTGTTGAGCACCGCGGGCCCGCCGTCACTTTAATGAGCTGCGGATGATAAATCTAAGTATTAGATGCTTTTACATAGATGACACTATAGCTTATAGAGAGGCTTAAAGCTCATAGGATGAGGCTAACACAGGGATTAATGTTTTTAATGCTTATTTTGCAGACGTTTCTTTTGTTCATGTCGTCACTGAGAAATCTCACCAACCCCCTGAGAGGCATTAATCTTCAGCAGGATGACGTATTGGAAACTGTTATAACTAGTATTTAATGGGCAGAGGTGCCCCATCGTAACATCAAATCATACTGCATAACAACCGTCGATGAGATTATTATAGATAAACATAAATGTTTTACAGTTTTCCATTAACATCTCTCAAACGCCTGATGTGGATGCCGATTAACTTGTTGATTCCTCGCGAAACAGCTTCACGGATAGCCAGCAGTCAGAGACTCTGGTCATTAAGATGACAAACGTTCAGTGTTGGGGAATTGATGTGGGGAAGACAGGATGAGTCTGCCTGCCCCTCTTCCTCTGCACGGTCTGCACGATGACCTACTGGGGTCATTTAGTGTTTATTCCCCTAACCGTCTTTTATAGCCTGCCTCTGTTTAATGGGCTCAAAGAGAGCTGCAGCCCCCCAACACACACACACACACACACACACACACACACACACACACACAATAAGATGATGCATGTTATGATTCTGCTCAGACACTGTAAACCTCTGATCAGAGTTCGGCACAGGACCAGCACCCACGTGCACTCACAGAGCCGCGTGCCAACACTAACTCATTACTCACAATTACCGCTGCCCCGTTAATACAAGAACCGTGACCCAGCACACGACTGAACACACAGCAAGGTTGTGCCCACGCAAAGCGTCTGACAACATTCTCTGAACCGAATTTTTCACGAATGCACAAATCGTCAGTGTGCAGGGCGACGACGGATCGTAAAGAGAGAGGGATGGAGGTCACCATCGTTATCGCGTAGCAACGTCTTCTCACCTGCACACCCTACTGGTCCTGTGAAATATCCCTTTGTAGATTTAAAAGTGCTTCTGCTGTCATGAAGTCTTTATGCCGATGAAGGGGAAACTGTTTGTCCGACGTGACCACTGTGCAGCTTGAAGCAGAACATGGCAGCGGAAGCAAATCAGTTGGAATATTTTAAAACAATATTTTTTTTTTTTTTTTGAAGGCAGCCACGTCATTTAAAATGAATCATGAACAACTCCTTTTTTAAAACCTGTCGGGCTTGACCGACGTTTGATTTGAATAGCGGAACAACCACTTAAATACGCGGCGTCGGATAATTTATTCTCTGTTTTTTTTTGTTTTTTTTCCCGAACAAAGTTCAATCCGTGCAGTTTGAAAATCAAAAAACAAAACAGGCTTAATGACTAAAAAGCATGCCGACCAGAGAATTAGGTGTGTGGGTACAATTAGTACACGATCGTCAGGTTTTTACACTCCTTCGCTGCCCCCC
>CAAKHC010019040.1:76659-96257 GCA_901007825.1 Macroramphosus scolopax
TGTGAGGCCCGATCCCACCAGCAGGAAGAGACTAAGCTCCCCTGAGATAAAGAGGGATTTTCCCTCACAAAGGCAGCGGCACATGTATGGCTGAGTAGCCTTGCTGCGCTCGCCTCACACTCTCAGTGATGTCTGTCATAGAAACACTTCCACTGTGTGCTGCTCGCACACACACACACTGAGAAACACTCACAATACGCCGGTTCCTAAAACCTTCATCCCTGCCCGGCGTTTTTAAATAGCAGTAAGAAGACGCAGTACATTCTCTGCGGGAAAAAGGTTATCGCTCAATATCAGAAGCCGTGAAGGCGAGTGTCGAGAAAGAGTTGGATTTTTTTATTTCATGTACTTCAAATAGGATATATTCAAGCAGAACATGCAACCCGTATTCTCCTTTATTTCGCTCTCGCTGGTTTCCCGAGCTCAACGTGACATCTTTGTATTTCCTATCTTGTCAGCCCAATTGTTCTAACTAGACACAAAGTAAAACAGATAGAGGCAGCACATCCTGCCAATTTGTGTTGCTGTATTTCAGTGTGTGTAATTTTACTCTGAAATATAATCATTATTAATTGGCTGTTATTTTCACCACCCATTCAGAAGACTGTCAATCCTTGAGCGTCAACATGTGCAGCATCACCGCTACACTCCCGTCTCGTTAGTGGATCACCACCGGCAACCCTCCAAGCACGAAACATCATCCACCACGCCGCAACCATTTGTTAGTTTGCGGGTTTAATTAAAAGCTTTTTCAGCAGGGAATTTGGTCGTTCCTTGACTGAGGCTGCTTGACACGGCAGCCGTGTAGTTCAATCTTGTCGTACATCGCCGACATGGTGTTAAAAGATCCCTCGCAAGTCTACTGCTCCACCAGATGGGCTTATAATACTGATAGTGTGTGTGTGGGGGGAGAGAGAGAGAGAGTCTCTCTCAACCCATGTCAGCGTGTCTGTATCTC
The DNA here is from genome assembly GCA_901007825.1 of Macroramphosus scolopax. Classification (NCBI taxonomy): domain Eukaryota; kingdom Metazoa; phylum Chordata; class Actinopteri; order Syngnathiformes; family Centriscidae; genus Macroramphosus; species Macroramphosus scolopax. The sequence goes on from CAAKHC010019040.1 coordinate 77,618, forward strand.
TTTATCAGGATGACTCGCACTCTCACACGGACACACACACTCGGCGGTGGAACGAAATCGGCAGGAGCAGCAAACACAAGCTCCCAACATCTGTGGTGCAACAGGAAGCCAAGTCCCTCTCCACCGGGGAGACAGCGACCGTGGGCACTCTGGCACCAGGAGGGGCCAGAGATTCCCAATGAGGCCAAATAATGATTGATGCTAGCAGTCAACTTGCTTCACAACAGTCTGTGCGTGTCCAATTCACCAGAGACGCTCCGTCACGGCCAGTTGAGCAAATAAAACCATCGTTTTATTGTCAATGACGATCAAATTATCCTGCGAGTTGAATTTGGAACAGGGTTCAGATAGTTAGTTATAATATCATGGACCATCGGGAGGGATTGGAACAATAATAGGGACGATGTTAACCAAAAAAACAACTGGGAGTTACACGGGGGCGGCGTTGGTTCACAATCTGATTATTTTCAAGGTCCTTTTAGCAGGAACGCAGGGAACAGAGTCCCACTTGGTGAGAGCCATTCATTGCTTTTGTTGTTGTGCCCTGATTTTAACTGGCTGCCCAAATCCAATCCCCTTCATGAACGGTCCAAACCGGCCGGTCAACAGGGAGAGCCGCAGCATTCGGATGCACTTCAGGTATAAATGAAGTGCAATGAAATATTTACGGTTCCGGACGGAAAATCTTTCAAAGCAGGGTCAAACTTCACCGCCGATTACAAAACACAGCATCCAACGGTGCAAGTGCTCCATGGATAATGAAGGGCGAGATAAAGATGGCGCCGTTGGCCTCGTTGTTGCAGTCCAGCCAAAAAGAAAAGAGAACGATGAGCCAGAAAGAAACAACCATAAGATCTGGCTCCTTTTAAAAGAGCCCCGACCCCCGTCACTACTTTATAATGATCATTATCTGTGCATAGTTTACCAACTCGCTGCACTATTCATCAGCAGGAAAAGCAATGTTTCCGAATAAGAGCATGTGGAAATAATAGCTTCTTTTAGATTCGGGCGTACAGTTTTTCATGTGTTTGACAATTCCTGCGATAATTAAGCGCAAGCTTGTTATGATTCCTGCAGTTCTCCAGCAGCGGATGTTTCTTCCTCTCTGTGGATTACTTGTACAAGCCAGGCCTTACTGTTTTCTTCTGTCAACCGGCAGCGACACCTCGTAGCGGTGACGGTGATGTCACTCGCTCGATGCAAACGGATGTTTCCTCATCTAATTATGTTCTGTAATCAGGACTCAGGTGTTCAAATGGGTCAAGGGCAAAGTAATGGGAAGACACTGGTGACACAATGCAATGCAAAAAGTATTATTTTCTATTATTATTACGGTATTTAGGGGGAAAATAATCGTCGGAGGTTTGTACTCTGATTGTCAGTGAAATTACAGAATACCAGAGTTTATCAAAATATTCTCGTCACGGTTTTCACTCGTGTGAAGAGCGATGTCGAGGCAGGTGGACCCAAATGCAGATCATCCAGATGGAAGCAGACAGGTAATGAATGCTCGAATAATATATATTAACTAAACAAAACAAAAGGTGCAAGGCAGCAAACAAACCTGTCGGATCGTACGGAGGGCATGGCACTCCCGGAGGAAGACGAGGGAACTGCACACGGAAGGATCGGACAAAGACAAAGGAGAAAATGAGACATTAAATACAAACTGAACAAACAAGGTAACAAGACACAGGTGAGAGGACAAGAAGACAGGCAGGAGGCTGATTGGGTGACGAGGCAGGAAAGGAGAGCAGACGAGACACCAGGTGAAACCAAACAGACAGGAAGTAAAACACACGACAACGACACAAGGCAGGTACATACAAAATAAAACAGGAAATAAGAAAAACAGGGGTTGAAACCAAAACATATAAACACACTGAACTGACCAGAACCAGTCCAAACTAAGAATATCCAGAAATCCAGGCAGGGATCATGACAAGTCTTCTTTTAAATTACTTTAAGAGCTTCACTATCCCATGATGGTCTCCAGCCTTAAATAGTAAAAGACCTACTGGTGCCGTCCCCTGGCCCAACGTAACCCATTTTTACAACAACCAGCCAAGACAGCCGGCACTGGGAACACTTAACACCTGTGCATTCACCTTCAGTCCTGGAAATAGAGCATCATGTGCCTTCGGGATACAACACAAACTTTAAAAACTTGTCCACTCACTTGAGAGTCCCTTACCAGTCATTCAAATACCTTTACAATTATCATAAGGAGCTTTAAGATTATTGATTTACAGAAGTTTGACACACTAAAATGACCTGAAATAGACGTTGCTTTGCATCAATCAAATCACATACTTTTCCTACCAAACAATATTTATAGCGTGTTGTGTTCATGGCCCTATAATCCGACGGGACGCCCATGGGGCCCTGCTGAATTTTAACAGGACGAACAAGCGTGCTCCTCTACGCGCCGCTGCCTTACTGTGATAGTTTAATTGCTAAAGTATGTTAATTGTCTGAGCACACATTACTGCAGTAAAGACGATGCCAGTGTAGATATTTACTGTATCGCTGTGGAACGACTGCGTCCGTCGACCTTGCCGCCGCGTTCACACTGTGGCTTTGTGAATAAAAACCTCATCAGCTGTACATGCAATCTCCTCACAGTGCAGCTTTATTTCCCCCCTTCACACCGCCGTCTCTGAGGAGGCTCTTTGTGGCTCAGTTACTCACATACTGTACATATTATCTATCCACACACATCCATTGTGAGCCGCAGTTTTACTGGTGACGGCTCGGTTTAAAGGGAAACATTGTCTCGGCTGTGACCTCTCCGTCAGGAAAAACAAAGACTTATTTGCCAACTCGAGTACAATTAAATGCTTGAAGCTGACATGTTTGTTTAGTAGCGATGCACTACACCAGACACACACACCAACACACACACACACACACACACCTCCCTTTTATTGCGGTTGATTCGCCTGTGTAATATAATTAGGATTGCGGGCTCTCTGAGTGGGTGTGTGATGGATCTCTCCTGCAGGAGCCGCGACGTGCGATTCAATAAGAACTACTAGCGTGCCATCCTCTAAATATTGATATGAATAGTACAACGCATCAATGTGTTAATTGTCTTGTTCACGGTGTGATCTATAGCACTTCCCTGTGTTAATTTACCGAAGGTGAATCGGCGGCGTGACGGCGTCGAAGTTTCCAGGGTCATGTGAGAATGTGCTCACTTTTTTTTTCTTCACATCCTGTCAAGGAAACTGCAACCAACTCTTCATATTTCCAGCCATCACCCACATATCCATCACCGCTCTCAGCACCGATCCACCATTACTATGACGTATTGTTTCCATCAATTTATCAGCACCTCATCCCGCAGGGCCGGCTGGACGTCGTCGTGTTGGGCCTGACTTGATCGATGAACATGAAGACAATCACACACACACACACACACACAAATGCGATCTTATATACTATAAAAATTTGTCTGACGATCTTCCACTTTGCTAAGTTCGTGAAGAAGTATAGATATAATCTTCTGTATGCTCCGTGTTGCTGTCGGTCGGTCCATGTGACGTCTCTCCGCCCGTCTGTCCGTCCGTCCTGGGAGACGGATCCCTCCTCTGTGGCTCCTCCTGACGTTTCTTCCACCTTTTGCTCCCAGGGTTTGTTGGAGGAGTTGTTGTCAAGGTCTAAGGACAGAGAGGTTGTACTGCACACACTGCACAGTTGATACAGTTTGTTATTTTGCCATACAAATAAAATTTAATTGAATCATTATTTTCCACCATAGAGCCAAGTGCATCATTGTCACTGTATATATTGTGCATGTACCTATTTGCTCTACAGCAATGCTCTGTCAACAACAACAACAACGGCAGACTCAACAACAATGACATCTAAACATGGATTATCCTTTTGTGCTGCACGTCGTGAGCGCTACAACAATTGCTATACAGTATAAAAACATTTGAGAACCTTCAGGAAGGAAAATAAGTTGTTCTTGGTTCTAAACTTTGGCTGTTGGGACAAACAGACGAGGGAACGGCGACGCCAGCGCGGCCGTCGACTCGAAGGTTCGTTCAACTGTGAATACATTATCTTCCTGCGTCTCTGTGATCCTAATAATCACATTGCTATCAGAAATAGTCTGTAAAATCTCAATTTCAAACCCTCAGAGTGGAACTCAGGGTACCTGCGCTTGAAGAGACTCAGCGTCAGTCCGTTTTAGATGAGCTAAAAGAAGTGTTTGAAATCCCATCAGAAATCACAAAGGGGTAGCTGTCGTAATGACGGTGTCTGGCAACAGCTCCAAACTACCGGCGCTCCGTGCAGACAGTTTTATTTGACGGTAGTTATCATCACACAGCAGCTGTTAGTGTTTCAGAAAATAGCCAAGGCCGAGCTTTTTTTTTTTTTTTTTTTTTTTTATATTAGCCTTTATTGTCTTGATGCATTCATGCTCAGCCCAGAGTCTTCGCAGCTGTAAGCTACTCTTCTTCCTCCTCACACAACACCTTTGCATTGTGTGGTTAACCAAGTTCAAACGCTTAGTATTCCTGCCCGCCACCCGCAGCAGACCGCAGCAGGGCCCTCCGTGACCACACAGTGTGTTGCTGTGAATGTGTGCGTTGGTTTGCTGCAGTCTGTTTTTTTTTTTCCCTGAACAGGAAGATGAGCATCTGCCAGCCTCTGATTAAGGCTATTGTTGCTCCTAGCACTCGTGTAATCATCAGCGCCTTATTGTTTCCTCGCTTTAAAGACACACTTTCCTAGTTGCCAAGAAGAGTGATACAAGTAGGAAGAAAGATAAAAGGCTTGGAGAGATACAGACCGAGAGCCGCCGGGGAGGACGGAGGGGACTCCTGTTCTCCGCTGGGCCTCAGCGGGAGAAGAAATCTGTTTACTTGTTTGTTCTCCCATATAGTTTTTTTTTTTGTTTTGAGCACATTCCAGATATTCCTTTTGATAAATTATTGTTCTTCCTCTCTCGTGTCAGAAACTCACACGTCCTCTTCCTCACATAACTTATAGGAAATCAAAACCCGGGAAGAAGAGGGGGTGTTAGTGGAGTGGCTTACAAGCCTGCGTCCTGGGGAGTTTTCTTCTTCTTTCGCCTCTCATTCTTCATTGGTGTAAAAGTACAAGGCTGACAGAATGTTCAAAGTGTTCAGGATCAAAGAGGAGCGCTCTCTCTTTTCCCCGAGTGAAGGGGGGGTGGGCTCGGATCCAGGGGGTTAGCCAGTGTCAGACCACATCATGCCTCTTCCCCCTTGTTCTCCTTCTCCCTTCCTGTCTTCCTCTCCATGTTTACTGAATCAAACTTCATCTCTCTCTCCCTGTCTGTTTTTGTTGACCTGCTCTATCTGTATCTCACTACATCGCTTCGCTTCCCACCATCTTTCCTCCTTAAGCCCCCTTCTTCCCTGTTGCATCCCTCCTCATCTCACCTCCTCCCGTCCATCCATCTCCTCTCACCCTCACTGTCATTATCCATCTACTTGTATGATTTATCCCCTCCGCTCTTACTTCCCTCCCTTCCCTCCCCTCCCGCTGCCTCTATCTCTCCATCGTCGACTCTCATTTCCCACGGAGGCGCCATAAGGCTGATAGCTGTTGTAATCGGCTGCAGCAGTTTCAAACGTGGCGTGACTTTAATTTTCAAATTGATTTGTAAATGATAAATCAATGGCGTCATAATATTAAAGTGCCGGAAGGACCGTCGGTCCTCGGGGACGGACGCTGACACTGGACGGCTGTTTGCAGCTGGCGGCGACGGACGGGTGAACTCTGCTGTTAGATTTCCTTTCTCATTCACAAGCCAAAGACAATCTGAGTTTACGGCACCTGACGGAGGTTTACTTCAGTACACAGATTGGGATCAGACAGTTTAAAGCCCTTTTCAATCAGACACTGACGCACAGCGTTTACTCACACTATGAATTATCCTCGTGATCTCTCCGAGCATCTCCGCTGTTTCTCATTACCGAACACAGTGTGCCGCCAATAAAGCTGAAAAGACAAAATAATTTCCAAAGTGGCAATAACTTCTCACTCCTGCATGGTTCCTCTGGTTTTCCATTTTTTGATGTCACAATAGCTGATTGCTTTATGATTCGGCTTGACTGTTTTCATCAGCTTCTATCGGTTTGTTTGTCTCTCCGTCTGTCAGCAGCTTTTTCCACATTACTAATATAATCGTCTTTTATTTTATGGTTGCTGTTGTTTATACCATTCAAAGGACACCTGATGAGCTTACAATGATGGAAGAGGAGGAGGATGAGAGGTCGTACGCCTGCGTTCAGTCCTCTGAGGCTGAAGTTTACTGAGTTTTTCCAGCTGTTATCACCGATGTCACAGTTCAATATACTAAGTTATACAGTGTTCAATTAAAGCCATGCTGTCTTCATCCGGTGTCTCTCATCCTCGTCTGATTCACAGCCTTTCACCTTTGCATTTATATTGTTGGCAGCTGCATCCGGTATGAGCAGGATAATAAACTCGTAGGTGTGCATGAAGCGGTTTGGATCCCTGCCTCCCTGTCGCTTCTTAAAAACCATTTACAGCACACCTACTCGTTGATTATCCCGCGCATATTATCCATTATTGTCACGCAGCCATTCAGCACCGCTTCATGTTTTGTGTATTTGTGTAATTTTGCAGAATTACTTGATAAGAACTATAGAGAACTTCAAATCCCCTCTCCTGATTAATGTGGTTTACTGAATTTCCCCGTAAATTAAGTGAGTGGCCTTGATTAGCTAATTCGAGTGAAAATGAATCCATAAATATCGAGGCTGCAAATTGAATGATATAAAACACTCTGGTGATTTAATCCTCAATGCAACAGCCCAAAAATTGAATTAGCCTTAACTAATAGGTAGCAATTCTCTTCTTGCACGTCTTGCTGACTCACTGGATAAAAACAGACGATACAGCCACACGGTTCACCTCAATAATACGTCACAACTGGAGACAGGATGGAGATTTATTCTTATATTTGTCTTCTCAACCAACATCATTAACCGCACACTGCTCTAAATGCCTTGGCATTGTTCTCTGAAAGAAAGGACGGTCAGATAAAGACACTTGACAGTGTCCCTATTGTTTTGGAGTTCCAGTGTTAATGGTCTGGAGATTCTGCCTGACATTCTCTTCAACCCAAACGGTAGTAAACATGTTTTAATGACAACAGGCAGTCAGGTACTGGCAGCTGAGCTCATTAGAGGTTCGACATTGAAATGCAACATCCTCATTTTGTCGATGTTTAACATGTGTGAACGTGATTGGATGTGCATCCTGTTTGTTACCGTCACCTGTAATGAGCGATGAACTACAACCAAGCCTCAATTCTAACAGGGATTTCCTGTAATTGTGTGCAAATGTTTCCTTTTACATCTGCCAGCAAGACGTAACAGCTGTTGGCATTTGGATCTCTGGTGTCTTTTGAAGTGATGCACTGTCTTCACTGACTGGAGGTAATAACTAAACAGATAAAACACGCCAATGCACACCCACATACATAGACACACACACACACACACACATTCTTAAAAAGGGGTTACACGTTTCTGTCTGACTGACATTATGGGAGCACCAGGTGCTCTGAGCAATAGTTCATCCTCACCACTGTGTCCCCTTAAAGTGTGCTGTTTTACGACTGTGTGTGTGTGCTGATGTGGGAAGGGCTATATAGCCGTTCCTATAACGGTGGTGTTGCTTTTCCAGACGCGTTGATACAATACAGGTCAGGCTGTAATGAGAAGAGCGTGTGTTCAGGTGTGCATGTGTACTAACCTGTGTGTGAGAACCTCTGTGTATTTCCCCAGCTTGTGTGGAATCTAGCATCCACCTCTGAGTGGAGTAATCCCAGAGGCTCTCTCCTCCTTCGTCTGCGTCACTTTCTGCATCGCAGCCAAAACCAAACGCATTGAAATGCAGAGACCCAGCGAGGTCTGTGGCTACCAGAGCACGATGCTGTGTTTCGATACAGGGTGAACTTTTAAAAAAAAAGCTGGGGAGGGAAAAGGGCGGTGGCAAGATCCAACCAGAGCGGATCTGGAACTCAGGGGCAAGCCATAAATAAATGAGGCTGGGCCACTGAACTGGCTGACATCCGTCTGTTTGGCCGGGAGGGAGGCGATGACTGCATGGGCGGCCATGGAGCAGGTCAAAATATGCTGACGAAAAAAAGGAGTTGGCACTTTGAGGAAAGTTTTATGATTTATGGACGTCTGATGATGTGTGGAGGTAAATTCCTTAAGTATATGGATGAAGACGTTTGACGGCCTCAGTGATCACCTGCCCCTGAATATTTATGTGAATAGTATTGACGTCTCGCTCTCTGAGAACATATATGATTGGTTTGTAAACAAGGCGGCCGGCCCGCCTTCCTCCCGCCTTCCACTCCCTCTCAATGCGATGAGGAGTGTAATGGGGACGGAACAGCACGGCAGACACAAACATACCCGCCCTCCCTCCACTACAGCCTTTTTGTAATTTCATCTCTCTTCTCTTCTGCTCAGGGAAATACAATCAGAGCATAAGCCATTGACAAATTCCCATTATATGCAATTTCATGGACGATAAACCCATTTGAAATCAGAATGATTCCCTGAATGTATGCATGCAGCGCCCGCAAGGAGTTAATTATGATTTTATTTTATTTATTTTCCTCCCCCCAAGGCACAGATTTTCTCTCTTTCAATTGAACTGGGCGGAGAAATGAGAAGCAAATATCAGTGCAGGAGAGAGTAAGAAGAGAAGACGAATAGAAGTGGCTTTGTGACTAAAAAAGGGCTTTGACATATCATATCGTAAGTTCTTATAACTGTAGTTTAGCTTTTAACCCGAGTGTCTTCTCAGTCCTGCAATTGACAACAGCAATTAAATAGAAATTTGATTTTGTTCCACATCTGTGGACAACCTGGAAGTTGAATCGTCTCATCATTGGTCGTCCTTGTATTTGTTTCTTTTAATACGGACACTTACTTTGGAGCTAAGCGCAGCCTTGTTGCGTTGAGGTAACATGCCCAGTGTGCCCAGTTACCGAGCCTTCAGGCCAACACTGCTGCGATCTGTAGATTACAGCTGAAAGGCATCGACATGTAAACACGCAAACACTCTCCACAGCTGACTCTTTATCTTCCTCCTTCATCTTCCTCCTACTGTGAGCTGCCCATCGTTTTGCAAAGCTCCTCTATCCCCTCGTCCAACCGTTACATCTTGATATGTACAACCCATACCTGCAAGGTGTCAGGACCACAAGCATCATTCAGATGCATCGTCACACTGTGCTCGTCTCTCTTTGCCCTCTCCTCAACAATCCTCTCAAACATGCCAAAAAAAAGGATCATTCCGTAGCCTCGGATTCTGTCGGATGATAGCTTTTTGTGATTCGCCCCCTTAATGTGCAGCATACATCATTTTACCTTTTGCTATAACACTTTTTTAATCCCCTGATACCTGCAACTCAACATGTACCAGTTTCCCTCACTGAAATTCAAAAAGCTGTAATTTATAACACTTTGAAAATATATTCTCACTGAAATGACTGCACTGCACAGTGTGTGCATATATTTCAATTTGATGTACATCTCATTGGAGATATGATACATGAACCATGAATTGCATTAGCCGAGCCACCCAGCTCCAGCTATATCTTTGAAAGGCTGCGCTGACAATAAAAGAATTATTGTGTTTGTTTCAAGTCTCTGAATTTAACGCATCAAGATTCAAAACAATTCCATAATTCATGGACTTCTAGAGGTGAGACACACATGCAGGAACTCAGTTTATTTACAGATTTATTTGCTTCCCTTGCTTGTGTTTGCTGTGCAACGTTGCACTTAAGTTAATGACATTTCTGCAGATTAGCAGGAAGACCGGTGCAAGTTCAGCGACCGATAAACAGTCGTTAAGTTCACCCATTATTCATCTATTCCGAGGCTGTGAACGCTGGACTTCCTGTCAGAAATACTGAAATTGCCATAAACCAATTACATACGTCCAGATAAGATTATGCATCTAAGCACCATGACAGCCATGGTCCCATCTCCCCAAAGCACAGTCTGATGATACTGACCTTCTGATACGTAGCTTAGCTCGCTTCACAACATCATTCCAATAAGACAGCAAACGTCCCCCAGGCACTCTTCCAGTGGGGCAGTGGAGATTCCCAGCAGATCAACACCAAATTGGAGCTGACATTTCTGGTAAGACCAGGTAGAGTAGAAATTAATATTTAACCAATTAATATGCTAGACTGCACCGTGTGACGAGGTTTTCAATTCTTCACATTCTTCAATAAAACTCAACTAGTCTCAGATTGCTAAAATACAGGTGAATCATGAGTCTCTTCTTGTGTCCGAAGGTTCCGTAACAAAACTGGTTTCCTCTAATTAAGTCCAGAGGAGCAAACGAGAAAATGAGCTTCTCTGCATTTTTGCAGCAGTTTGATGTCCATCAAGATGTTCTTAAAGGTTTTAAAGATAAATTCCAATTCAGTGAGATAGGTCAGGTCAGGTCTGTAGTCATGGCGATTGTTCATGTTCTGTCCCGGCCTCATCCTTCCAAACAACTTCACTAAAAGCAGGAAGAAAGTGATTAAAAAAGTGCCTTGACAAGGACAGTTTGTCTGCATCCTTCCCTGGATACATGATGAGGCGCTGCAGCAGGCATTGTTCAGGCTGTCTGGTCCAAGGGAGCTGTGCAGCCGTTCCTCTCCGGTTCCGGAAGTATTTTCGCTATAATTGTCGACCGATATCGTTGAGCATATATGATGGGAAAATGCAGACATGGATTGGTGCATCTATTGTGTTTATACACACTGTATAGATGGATGGATGGATGGATAGATATGCATACGTAAATAAAATGTACCACTTCAAACGTGCAGACATGCATAACAATAGCACACACACACACACAGCTGTGTGAGACAGAAGGTTCCTGTCTCTATCTGTCCCAATGAAGAAGGTCAGTACTTACGGTACTGACAAGACAAACCTAATGAAACGTTGAAGACTGACAAGCTCGAAATCTTCCCTGTTCATTATCACTAACTACAGCAGCACAGGCGCAGTCATCTTCAATCAGAAGCTTGTTACCTTCTGCTACCTGCCAAATTTATGCATTTGCCTGTGTACCTGTCTATTTATTTATTACGTAATCCTGCTTGGCTTCATAGTCACAAAACTCGCAGCGTGGAATGGGGCCCATCAGGTTACGATGCACAAAGGAATCGGCCATTGAAGCGATAGAATGTTCAGACGTTGGGTGACATCACACACTGATTGGCAGAAGGTTTGTCATCAACAAATATACATTCATATCAATGCATTCTGCACATTCTCCTGTCTCACAAAATATAAAATAAGATGCAATATTATGTACAGTTCTTGAGTAATAAGCCAGAGCTTGAGAGGTCGGTGTCACTCCGCTGAATCATTGTACCAAAGCAGTAAACATCTGCAGTCAAATCTTTCTAGCTGAGTCAGATCCTCTGATAAGACTGCTCCTCCGATGTCTGTGGTGTTTATTAAATGTTTGACTGACGTTTGTATCAATCTCACTACTTCAACCCTGCATGTGAAGTTATTTATGTAATTGTGAGCCATCGAAGGGCAATATCACATCTATACCATGATACCTATAGATCATAAAATAGCACCAAAGAATAAAAATGTCAACGTTTTTCAAGTGCATGACTCTGTTTCCCTGGTAACGCCTAAGGGATTGACTCATGCCTGTGATTATCATTCCCCTCCAATAAGGCAATGAAAATGTTCTTCACTGATCCAGGAAATAGGACAAACCTTAACTTCCTCTTTGCAACAGGAGGTATTTCTAGTGGGCTCAGCTGGGAGAGCTACTGTTGTGCCAGCAAGATTCAAGTCAGGTCAACATTGTGTACAGTTGAGAAACAGTAACTTTAACTTGACAGTATGGAACCGAACCACAGTAGCTAGCTATTCCAGCCGTGTCTTTGTCCTCAAATCAACAGAAAGATTTGCATGAAAAATAACCACGTGCACTTCCTGAAGTAGCGAGTTTCATTGCAAATGGGATGTTTCAGGACTTAATATGCCGTTACAAAGTCTAATGCAGCGGGGCAATGAACCTCTTGCAGCTAAAGCGTTGCAGTCACGATCCTGTGGTGTTCATGGATGAGGTACTGAAGGACTCCACTCAGGGAAGCCAGGGTATTAACTGGTACTACTTACTAGGTGTCGATATATGAGGAATTAATGGAAGAATTAATGGACACTCTCAGAATAGAGTATTCAAATTCATTCAAAGATTCGTGTCAATAGAAGACAGTTTCATTTGTTTCTCTGGAGCTTGCAGGGACCTCGGTGGAGGTATGTTCTCTCTCTCTGCTCCCTTCTGGTTATAGGCGTGTTTCTACAGAAGCAAAGAGGAAAAACTGCTGCTCATATTGGTCCCATCAACTTGTATCCCGTTAGTGGCAGAGCCTGCTTTACAGTCCACAGTAAGAAGAGAGCTGTTTTGCACATTTGAGTGATTTCTTGAAATTCGGATTTTATTTATTTATTTCACACAACTTTAAAGCCGAAAAAATGAAACCGTCTAAGATGCCCTCTTCTTTTTGGAAAACACCAGCCACACTTACATACATGGGAAGTTCAGCTCATGTATATTTCATTTTGTTCAATGCCAGACTTTTACTGATATTATTTATGGACCAGCAACTGCCTGAGTTATCCTTTGTTCAACTTCCTCTTGCTGAGCGTCTTTTCTCCCCAGAATAGTGATGACGACTGTAACAAAGAGAATGATGCATGAGTGGCATGTTGGCCCAATATGAAGTGAACAAAGTGGGACAAATAAATGCCATACAGACATTTAATGGAATTAACAGGAAGCTAGCGATCCTTTCTTTTTAAAAAAAACGTTTGAATTGAAGTCCCTTTGTTGATTCAACCGTGTAGATATGAAGGGAATTAAAGCCAAAAGACATTTCATTGTTTTGAGCAGCTTTAAGAATTCATGCTTCGGATAGTTCTTCACTCTGTCGAAAAAATAAGTGCATTTGTTTACTTGTTAATGGATTAAGTCTCTTTCTTGCTCTTTCTTGAGTGGATTGGAAATCTGGTTGAAGTTCAGCCTGAGGAAAAACAATCAGTTTCTTTACTTTTTCAAAGCTTGTTTTGCCTTTTCTTGACTTGTCGTCGTTGCTGTTGTGTCTTGCTACAACCTAAATGAAACCCCTCCCTCCCTTTAGGACACGGATGTCCAAAGAGGACCAGATTTGATATTGTAAAGATGCCCGGGGGCTAAAAGTCCCTTCTGACATATTTTTTGTCCACAAAATTTCTATACAAAGACACTGTTATGTATCCATGCCCAGAATTCCAGGGCTGGGCATGGATGGATCAAGTTCTGGGCGGGATCTCGTCAAGAGGTTTGGGGAGGGTTCACAGACAGAGCCGTTACAGAGCCAGATAGCATTAGAGTGGTGCTGCCACCATGCGGTGAGAGGGGGAATTGCATTTTAAAGATTTATTGTGTTTGACAGCGCTAGCGGGCCATAAATAATACATTATAAGGCCGAAGCCACGGGCCGTACGAACCCTGACAGCGGGCCGTGTTTGGCCCTGGGCTGAACTTCGGACATGCCTGCTTTAAGATAACAACAGCAACTGAATGTGAACCAAAGTTACTTATTGTATTATTTTGTGTATAACATGTATATTAGAAGACATTTTGGGAAATACCCTGATTTGCTCTCTGGAGACTTCTACAGAGCCCACCGTTAGATCGGGGAGGAATGATTCTATATGTGGTCAATGGTGGTCTCATCCCCGCATGTCAAATAACGACGCTCTCAGCTCTTCAAACAGTGAAGCCTTATCACCCACGCTGCGTCTTATATCGACACCCGAGGCATCCTTCCTGCATCCGTGAGAAGCAGAGGCTTTCAAATAAGTCAAATGTAAAGGAAAACTCAGCATAAGTAGGCAGGTCAGGTTGATTGATGACTCAGACAATCACAGACTTTGCAGTGGGCGGGTTAGGGTTGATTGATTCCTGATTGCAGTTAAGACTTTCTTGTTTGCAACATGTCAAGACTGTAACATGTAACTGACTCCTATTCGCGTTAGAAAAAGGTGAGTAAGACCATAAAAGCCTTACTTCATTTTCCAAAACATAATTTATAAGGTATCAAAGATCTGTTTGATGTCTGGTTAGGTTTAAAGCCCAGAATCAAAAAGGTATGTGTAAGCAAAAGACCATTGATTGGGCGTAAATACAAACTTTTGTCAGGGTCTCGCCTTCGCCGCTCACACAGCAGCAGGAGCAGTTGCTCCGAGCATCTCATATTGACCTTAAAGGGCTTTAAATGGGAGTTAATGGACAGTCTGCTGATGCACATATGGACACAAAAGGGCGCTCTGGTATCCGAAGCTCAGGGGCTGTGACAGAGCATCACCAATTGATGACCTTGGATGGGAAAAGGACTTGAATCAATAGATGATAAGTTTTATAATGGATGTGCATTTTAAACCCATTAGCCAACGTTGAATTACTTCTTTTCCCTTTTTCATTTACTGAATTGAAGTCATTAAGAGTGAAGACACTGAGAGGAGTGTACAACGCAGCTGTGTGTGGCTTTGTTTAGGGTGTTGCACTTTTCATTCAGTATTGAATAACTGTTGGTGGGGGGGCTTAATTGGGGAGCCATTGAATTAAGTGTTTGTGTAGAGAGTCTTGCTGGTGAATGCAGCGCTGATTCAGTTAAACGTTCACTCCTTCGTAATTACAAAGTCCTTGTATGATGCTGCGCTCGTTGGGATGAAATTAGTTATTTTCAGGTGTTTCGACGGGGCCATTATTACTCACAATTGCCCAATAATGTGCGACTGTTTCACATCACTCTCTGGGATTTGATTTTTTTTATTTATTTCTCTGCAACGAGCCAATTCCAGGCGGCTACAAAGGCTGGAGAAAGTTAGACAACTCACAGCTTTGTAGAAGAAAAGCAATAAATCAGCCCAGCCTTCAAAAGAACACATACCAGCGTCTGAATCACCACCCGGGAAGACTTCCTAATGGCAGAGTACAGAATGCAGCACAGAGAGCTGACTGTACTACTAACAAGAAAGGGTTTGTGTTGCTTCCACATATTGTAAATTCTCTTGCCTTTTAATGCCTTTTATTTCATCATTGCAACTACTACTGTACAGTGTTTCCATCTGTATTGTTACTACGTCTCAGTCGTTCAGCTTTGCATCTGATTTCACGAGACCTCGCTTTGACATGGGAGCAGTTGACAGTTTTGTGTCATACTTAAAAAAAAACAATATGCCTCTCTCTTTCTGAGCCGTGTCATAATTTGTCTTATCTGAAGAGAGAAGTTACTAACCCCTCCTGAAAGAGAAGAAGATTTAAGAGGACTGTTTCTCCCTTAAAAACGTTATTGATATAGAAATAGATACAAAGATCGGGTTTGTTTTTTAAGTCTTCTGTGACACATCAGTGCTAATCCCTTTAGAATATATCATTTATAGTCTAACATTTCAGTCTTTTTAACAAACCAATACTGTCTATATTATACTGCTGGAAAAAAGTTCAACCTCCACACATCTACTTTGATGCAACACACATTTCAGCCTATTGCTTCGCAGTTCGTCATTTTGATGAGAGGCAACTAGAGGATGATTAAACTGAAAGGAAACATTCTTCCTTCAATATGAGCTGGAGACTCTTTGCAACAGGACCAATATGGAACAATATGAGTAATGTTGTTAGACCGCAGTGTCAGATGCAATCTCCAAGCTTGAGCCCACCAATATAAAAAACATTCTTGGCTTCATCTCAAGCGAACTAGTTACACTGTTGAGAAACTTTATTTTGTACAATAAGAGACAAACAGGCTTTTCAGTGTCTATACTCTTTCCCATATCGCCCACACAAGACTCCTCATGAGACACTGGAAACGTTTCTGTGGAGGCTTCAAGTGACCTCCGGGAAGGGAAGCCATGAACCCCATTAAGTAGGTAATTATATCCGGAGAATATTCAGAAAATGTTCTTAATAATTAAACAAATCCACCGGCTTAAACTAGAAAGTTTACTCATCCACAGTGTTTGTTTTGTTTGCGTTATGATGTAACAATAAATCCTCTGCAGCTCGCTGTGAGTGGGCTGTTTTGTCACATATTGGCAGTTAAAAATGTTCCCCATCACTTTTTCTAATTCTCCACGCTGTAAACTCTACTGATGATGACATGTGGATCGGGACTGATATTAAGTCATTAAAAGGCTTTGTGCTTTTGATTCTCTCAAAAATAGGCTTTCGAGGAGCTGCAACAGTCAGTCAGCACTGAACAATGGGGGCTGCCGTCGCAGACAGCTTTATAATTAGCCGACCATGAATAGGGTGGAAACGTGAAATCTCTCCCTCTGAGGAGCCTTTCACCCATTTCATATTTCTAACTGACTTCATTCGGGCTAAACTCTGTTGCTATGACATGCAATGGAGATTTCAAAATAAAAGTGATGAGCTTTGACATGTTTCTCTGATTAAACAATGTAGTAAGCAAAGGAATCTTAAACACTGTTTATCACAGTGTCTGCTGTCTTTCACAAAGAGTTGAAGACGGTTGTGTGGCATGTGAATTATCTGATGCATTTGAATTCACACAATTACGAGCAATAGGTTTTGTCCTTTTTAGCCGTATAACAATGAAACACATTGTGTTTGGAGGTAGATCGTTGTAGCCATAACCATTGAATAACAGGTCATGAATGATTAAAACCACGACATTCCTTCTCCTAAATGAATCCTCTATTGAATCATGCTTTGACAAATATCTTGCTTTCATGTGTCTGATTTCTCAATAATTCATACACCTTCTTGAATGTTAATTGTGAACAGAGTTGGTTACCTAATATGCTAATCGCACAATATGATGTCATTGGAGAGAATGGAAGATTCAAATCCCTTTCATGTCTGTTTGCTAAAAGCACAAAGCTACGAGCTTGTTGCCTGACTTCAGGTTGAAACGTCTGCCTATGATATGAAGTGTAAAAAAGTACAATCAGACTTTTTCTTTGGTGTTATGCGCTGAAGTATTTTTTATTGGTAGAAAGAATTTAATGGACGTGGAACCGATTAGGTTCATGGTTTGAATCGTGCATGCAAGGGGTTTCCTCCGGGTTCTCCGATTCTCACCCACACACCAAACACATGAAGATAGCTTAATGAGAGACTCTAAACTGTCCACAAATGTGAGTGTGAATGGTCGTCTGTCTCTGTGTGTCAGTTCTGTGATGGACAGGTGACCAGATGTACCCTGCACCTCTAATGTGGACCAACAAACACAAATATTTTAGACATCATTTTCAACAAATATTATCCACCCTTCAATAAGTTAGCCGGGGGAAAATCTTTCATATAGCATAGTAAACAAATATTAAAATTGAAGGCAGTCGTCCAGGGCAACAAGGCCATGATGGCCGGTGGGCATGAACCTTTTCAAAGTGGCGTCCAGGCCAGAAAGATGGCACAGCCATGGGCATCATACTTAGCATTCAAACACTTTAGTGTGTCTGTGTATCATCCATCCAAAGCTGTGTTCAACTTGTTTCATAACAGGATCCTCTATTAATAATAGAGTCTTTCAGTTTGTTGGATGGATGATGTTCACATTGTTCATCTTACATATTTTGGGTTCCTGGCAGGAGCAAAGGTGGTGATGTAATGCCGTGTATATACAGTGTAGAGAGACGTTCTCCTTTAGGATAGGCCTGCAGATTGTGGTGATGGAAGGATAAACAAACACCGGACTTTGCAGCAGGGAGATGTTTCTGTCCAAGCCTAACCAGACCTTTACCATAGCATCGGACTACATTAAATATATATATTTTTAGAGCATGAATTTCCTTTCAATGTGCATGTTGTATGTGATTCAAAACGCTGCTCCCCGTCTGGTTTTCAACCGACTAAACTCCCTTTATGTCACCCCCCCTGTCCGATCGCTTCACTTGCTCCCCATCTCTGTACGTATCATTATGGAGACACTGGTAGTCGCACACAGGGCAGACTGCTCCTCCCTATCTGCCTCGCACCCTTTCGGTCTCTACCCTTGCAGGCAGCCTTGCACCCCTAATGCTACAGGGGCCTAGGAGTCACTTCCCTGGCTCTGCAATAATGGAATCAACTCCCCCCCCCTTCTATCAGAAGGGCCTAAGACTAAAGACACCTCTTCAGGTTACACCCATCAGTGACTAACCCCTCTTGATCTAACCAATCTCCTCTACACTGAAAGAAAAATCGTCAAATTCTACTTCCTTATAAAGGTCTTATCTGAGGAAGGTTGTGATGCTCAGCTGTCAGTATTCGACTGTAACTGCAAGGGTTGGTGAGGTCAAAGTTTACTCCCAACAAAACAGAATGTCATCATATAAACGTTCAGGCTTTTAGTTTCAACGTGTTAATGGAAAACATTGCTTGCTTGAATTATGAGCGAACCTGATTTCATCATGTAATAATAATTGCATCAATCTCAGACAGAAACAACACAATCAGGGGCCTGTGGCATTGTGTGTGTGTGTGTGTGTGTGTGTGTGTGTGTGTGTGTGTGTGTGTGTGTGTGTGTGTGTGTGTGTGTGTGTGTGAGGGAGACTGATTGGAAGTCCCCTTG
>CAAKHC010019041.1:0-21964 GCA_901007825.1 Macroramphosus scolopax
CAGAATGTAATGTGTTTTAAGAGTTTTGGCAGATGAGGTGGGGGGTAGGAGGTAGGTAGGGGTGTGTGTGTGTGTGTGTGTGTGTGTGTGTGTGTGTGTGTGTGGCATTAAGGAAGAGATTTTACTGTTGCTACAGTATCAACGCTTATATGGGATTAAAGAATAAAGCAGTTGAGCAGAGGTACTTTAGGTAAGACGTATATGGGAGGTGCACCCAACGCGGCCCTGCGAGCAAAATAAAAAACAAAATATACACGTGTGTGGAATATGTGTTACCTTGTTCAAATCTGCTGCAAGTAAATTTCCCTCCTCTCTAATCTGGTACAGCCATTGACTCTGTGTAACGCCGTGACATTCAGCACAAAGGTCAACCCCTCGCTGGTATGCATGAGATAACGGGCCAGACACATCCATATTGCCTCACAGAAAAACGGTGAGACAATACAAGATAACCGCACACAAATGACGAGGCGATGAGCCTCAATTCATCATGTGTCCATTTTTTTTGTGTGGGAATATGTTATCAGTAAACCACTGTGGATTGGACAATCGGCTAGCTGGTAAATTAACTCATTCACAACTTCGGAGGGCTAATAATAGAAAAAGGACCTGAAGCAACTCACAGGGGAGAATAGCCCCGCCTAGTGGAGAAAGTAAATATCGGTTTATTATTCACAGCAGGCAGAATAATTCCATTCAATTTGGGTGTCTTAAGGATGTTATGAAATTCATTGAGGAAGAAGAGTTGCTGATAATTGATCCCATGCACTGAAGAACAAGGGGTATTCTTGGTTGACCTAGCCGGCCATGAACTCTGATTCTACGAATGCACCTTGGCAAAAGGCAGTTCGATGTCATAGTAATGCACATGTATATGGACGGTTAACATTTCTTTTAAAAAAGGTGCATAAGTTGGGAAAGTGTCAATACTTCCCTTTACTGGATGCGTGATCCTGGTTGAGATGAGACTGTGAAGACTACAGTCTACATAACATTTTAAACTTTAGCCAGTCCAAACTAAAATCCAATCAGTGCTTCCATGTGAGCTTTGAAATTGATTGAATGAATGAGGAAATTAAACAGTGTGTCCGGCTCTGTAAGAGGGAGGAAAGAAAGGGAAAGTCTTTTGAGTTTTGTTGAAGAAAACCCGTCAGTGAGAAGGTTAGCTTGAAGTTACCTCTATCTGGAGGTGGAAACTCGGTTTCCTTCATCTCAGGAACAATGAACCTAAAACTGATTTCTGCCGCAGGCAAAATTCCCTGACAAAAGCATGACAGCTGGTGCATCTTTAAAAAAAAAGGAAGGAAATCAAAAGTCGACTGCACTTTGAGATTTCTGTACTCATTCATGCAAGATACCTTAAAACTGTTCATCCTTTTTTCTTGAGTATATACATATATATATTTATACATATCGTACATACATACATGCATATACTGTATGCAAGCTCAGGCTGTGAGGGGTGTTTGAAAATGAAGAAAGAAGAGGAATTACATCATAAGTCAGCAGGTGTCTGCCAAGTGTTGTTGTTCAGGAACACTGTAACATGCCGACACGCTGCCTGCTGGGATGACAGTATATACACACCGGCAAAGAAATATAATCCCATTTAGGATGGAACCCCTGGGCAGGTCTGACATTGAATGTAAACCAATGATAGAAGTGGATCCCCGATTGCTGGACTGCCTCAAACCTGCATTCAAGCCATGAGAGAGGAGGAAGATTAATGGCCCTCTGTCCAGACTGTGGTACTTCCTAAATCATCCTCTGCACTACGACTTAAAATGATCAATTCTATGACTTATTTATTAATTCATCTCTTTAATTTGTTTTTCTTGAGTTGCATACTGTGATTACAAACTTAATCTGTTATACAATCATTAGTTTTGCATAAAGAATAGAAACAGAGGAACAGTTGATTCCACAAGTTGTTGGTTCAAATACATACATGAGATATACTGTGTGAATGAGTGAACATTAGCAGCTGTTTGTAGATGTAGACACTCATATTATATTTGTACTCCACCAACAGGACCCCAGCAAAGATATTCTTTTGAGATCTCCTCTTAAAACCGGTTCACGAGGTGCTTAGCAACCTTCCGTCTTTAGAGCTCTTAAATTAAATCAGATGATTAGTTGCCGTCTCTCTGCAAATGGGAAATAAACAGTTAATCAATACAGTAATAAGAGGAGGAGGAAGGGGAATTACAGAGGATTAGACTGAATTAGGTTGAATTAGAATCTATTAAAAATTCAATACATTTCTAAAGAAAAATTAGGAATGAAATATATTTAATTAATTTTTAATCATAAGATTTACAGAGATCAGAACAATCAGGTCAAATCAAAATGAAAATCAATGAAATTCCAAAATCTATACTAATTCTCAACTGAAATTGAAATACAAATGTATTTCTTGTTATTAAAGCAATGCATTTTTTTGTAATTACAGTAAAAACTTAAGGTACACATTTTTAATATTAAAATAATACATTTAATACAAACTAATCATATGATACAAATAAAATATGTTAACATCTAAATTACATTTAAAGACTCTTATTTTTCTAATACAGCCAGGCAGAGTTTGTGAATCTTGAGTTATTCACATGGAATTTTTGCTTTTATATTTTGACTACTACTGTTCAACCTTGCCTGGATAAGGTGTGCACAGATCGACCACGTTCACACCCTCGCAGAGAGGATCTACTGCATGGGCAACATCTTCAGTGCACAGCTGGAACCTGGGCAGTGTAGATGGTACAATATATCGACAATAAGAGGAAGTGGCAGAAGTACAGAATATGTAAATGTTAACAGCCATCCAAAGACCATCATGTGATTTGTCAGTGGAGCATGTGGTGTGGAGCTGCTGTGGGGTTTCCATCAGCTAGAGAGAGAAACAAACCAAGGGCAATGACACTGGTTAAGACAGCTGTGCCTGCTGTTTAGACTTTACAATAATTATTCATTGCATAGCAGGAACCGCAGCGTGGAGCCGCTCAGGATGAAGTGGAGAGAAAAAAGATTTATTATGAACCAGCGCTGGTTCAGATTAATGTGACTGCACACAAGTAAGGCATCAGCAGTAAAGTAAGTCATGTGAACACAAGCGATAAATGCATTCAAATGTATTCCATCACAAAGATCTGGGCAGTTTGGTGGCAGTTATTGCATATCCTCACCCGTGAAGTCTCCCAATTGGATGGTAGTGAGACCTGGTGGTCAGAGAGAACAGTCAGGCTGAAATCGCAGAACATAGCCAAGGTAAAGGGCGTATACACGAATTAATCAGGAAATAAAACATCAATAGTGATGATATTTATGTTATTGACATATTGATTGATTGCTGTGAGGAGGCAAACCACTGGAAACAGGTGTGTTCACTGTTTGCCATTAAACACCACCTCAATTTTATCAAAATACTATGATGTCGAATGCATTAATTCGGGCATGGACTCAGAAATCGAGACGTATAGCGTGAATTAGTGTGTTGTTGACAATTTCAATAAAACCCCCAATTACACTATTAAAGCTGTCACTCTCCATCTCACTGTATTAAAGCCTCCTGACAGAAAGTGCAAATAGTCAAACAAATCATAAATTTATGATAGTGGAGCAGCATTAACGATCATCTCAACAGTTCTGTCTTGAAATGCTGCATGAATACAAAAAAACCCATACATTGACATTATTTATTAAAACTATGCTTTGCCTTTCACTGACCTTATCTGATAAGTTACAGGAGCGGTACATCATTGCATATGAAACCTAAAAAATTATACTAGTAGTCTGCAACCATCGAATAATTTAATCAAGTGATCCGTCAATCATTTTGCAATCAATCGTTTAGTCTTAAATGTTTCAAAATAAAAACAGACCCCAAACCCAAATTGTTTGTGTTGTTTTATTGATCAGTAGCCAAAAAAAAGAAGTTTTAATTCTACACCATTAATGGAGAACAGTAAGTAATTCCTGCCATGTTAGAAGCCAATAAATGTTTGTACTGGACAAACCAAGACAACCATTAATCTATGAAATTTCAATTAATTTAATTTTCTGTTGATAGGCTTATCGATTATTCGTACTTTTAATCACTGATAGAACTTGTGACGTCGTCAATTGAACCCAAGATGTCGTTTTGAGCAATAAAATAAAAATGCAGCTCTGGTAATAATTATTATTCATAGGCCTTAAACACAACCAACATCATAAAATTAGACCAAAAACTACATGTGTTTGTAGGAATAGGTTGTAAAAAAAAATTCTCAATATTCAACTTAACACTATTTCATTTCAAGTTATTGAAATAATCATGAGGAAAAAAAATGGAATTTAAAATGAGCTACTTTTCCGTCGAGCACAGAGGCATTATCTGAGCAGGACACGTCGCTGACCTGGGATCTGATTTCTGCGCCTCCTGTGAACGGAGATGCGCCCGTCGGGCTGGTCCCAGGTCGGCTTCCTGTTCGCGCGTCCAGCCGGGAACCACGTGTCCGGCCTGCATGACGACCATGTGGAGCAGCAAGATGGCGGCGCAGTGGAGGAGCCAAGACGGGGATTTAAACGCTGTAAACGGCGACTGTCTGGGCCGCAGCACCTCCAGTCAGGTACCGGTTTCCTCCCTCCAGCTGCGTTGACGGCAGAATGAGACAATACGGGCGGTTTTCGGTGCCTCGGTCGGGTCCGTTTCACCCGCACATGCGCGTAGTGTTACACGTGGCTGAACAGGCCGGTAGATAGTTAACGATAGTAGTGCAGGAAGTGATCAGAAATCAGGCTGAGCTGATCGACGAGCACACAGAAGTACCGACGTTTTGGTATATATAATTAACTGTGTATTCAATCAAAGGGTTGACACGTTTCAGCTAGCAAGGAGACATGATGTTCAGGCTGGGCTGCTGCCTCACTTCTGCCCTATTTCCTCTTAAATCTCCTGGTCACTACTCGATATGGAGCCTCCATGTTCGTACGTCTGTTCTGCAGTTTGTCACAGTAGATTTGGGATTAAGTATGTAAATGAAGGTGGTGGGTGACTCTCGTGCTGACCGTGTCCAGTCAGAGAAGATGAGTGTGCTGGTTGTGACCCGCCTCCCCGCGGGGCCTACCGAGCCTTCCTGTACACGTGTGTCCCAATAAAACGTCCGACTGACTCTCACAGCTTGTCGTTGTAAAGAGTTCGTTCAACTTGTTTGTTCAGTTCTTCCTTGTGCCTGCTGGAACTCATACGACCAAGCAAGGTTTACATTCTGGTCTATTGCAATAGATCACTCTGAAAAGACAGAAACTTCAGATGTGTTTGCAGACATTCCTACTTTTGAGATTTGAAACTATTTTTATTGGACCAAATGCCAAGACCACATGAATGTCAGAGACAAGTACTCATGTCCTTTACTTAATTAAGGGTACCAGTTAAGTCATATAAAAATACTCAATTAAAAGTAAAGGTATTTCATGAAAACCCTGCTTAAGTAAAAGTACATAAGTATAGATATATTATTATAAATTACATCATTTGATGATTAAGCCTGGAGCATCAGTGTGTCAGCAGCATGTTGTTGCTTTAGCAGTTGTAGTTGGAGCAATCTGTTAAACTCTGTCCCACTAGTGTTTCAGACTTGTAAAATATGCAGGACTTCCTGTTGATGCTGAGACCGTTAAAGTTCTTCTTCTCTACTGTCACAGCTTCTCTTCAGACCAGGGAAAGTTTTCATCACAGTCTTCATCAGTGAGAACAGTGCTCATGCAGATTCATATAAAATGGGTTTAATAAAATATTTATGTGTTTGTGTATCTCTGCAGTTTTCCCTGTGCGGAGGTGACGTGGATGGCGTTGGGATGGACTCACAGTCCTGCATGGATCACTCCATTCTGGCCATTTTTGAAGACTCCACTGTTTCATCAGAGGTCAGACTTAATCTGGGTCAAATTAATAGTCCTCTGCAATGACGAGCAGCTCCTGAAGTAGCTCGGACTTACTGCAATCCATGTTCTTGTAATCATTTAGCAGATAAGTCAATAGGTTTGCACACTTCTTTTTCAGGACAAGAGTGGGGTGGAGGAAGAGAGCCAGACCCTGCTGTCAGCTCTGACTGAGATGCTGGACCGTGTGGAGGATGACGTCGGCACTCTTTCTCCCTTTGACACCCTGCCGGACACCAAGCTCCTCACCTACCAGGAGTGTAGGGACAAGTCAGCGGTGAGCGCCACTTGTATTCCTTCTATCCACTTCCTTCCTTGCAAGAACACAATTTATCATTCTGGTGATGACAGACATGTAAATGTAACATGTAGTATGTTTCTATCTTCTCCTCAGGATGAAGTATCCCTCGCTGAGAAGATTACAGCAAGACCCAAATCCCCCAATGTAACGCTGATAATGAGGAGTGATGCCGACAAGCAAGAAGAGAGCAAAGCAGATAGAAGCAGATCGCCGCAGAGGTTCAAACAACAGACTCAGACGTTGTTTCACCTCAAAAATAAGAAAGCAGAGAATGAAGTTGAGGTCTTCACCTCTACCTCCCTCATCAATCTGGTGAAGATCATGCACCCCTACTGTCTCAAGCTGCATGTGGAGGAGGGGAAGAACTGGCAGGGCACAGCGAGACCATCCGCCTCCTCCTTGGACAAACAGAAAAAGAAACACACATTATTCTCTCAGGAAGAAGTGTGGAAGTACGAGAGGCCCTCTGGAGACACCGACGAAGAGATCAATGTTGTGTCTGATGACGAGGAACCATTGAAAGAGGCAAAGGAGGAAGAGGGGGGAGATGCCACAAGTGATAACGGCAAACTGCTGAAAAGCGTATTGTTGAATGGTAATTCATCCAGAGCTCTGTTGTCCAGAGAAAAGAAAAGGGTGAGCTTTGGTCCTGTTCAAGTAGCTTCATTCGATGAATCTCTGGAAAAGGAGGTGAATGACAGTAATCTGACAAATGGACAAGCAGTTGCAGTGCAACCTAAGAACACAGAAGCACTTGAATTTCCAGCCGGGCCAGCGCTTGAAGCCCCAACGTCAGAAATCAAGGTGGAGGATCTGACACCTAAAAGTGAGACAAAGGCCAGATCACTAAGTCTCCAGCAGTACAGACAGCTGCGCCAGAAGAGGCAGCCTCTGGTGGAGAAGCAGGGAAACTACACCACCAAGTGGCCCTCTGTGTCTGAGGCCCCAAAGGAGCTTACCCCCATTCTCTGTTTACACGGACAAAGACGAAACAGCTGTGGGTCAAAGTCTGCACATCATCCCTGCGACTGCACTTATCAATCCAATAGATGTGGTTACAAAGCTCCATCCCATCGTGCCTCTCTGCAGCCCAGGCCTCAACCTGTGGAGGACAAGTCCTCCATTCCTGCAAGAGGTAGTGGACTCACGTGTCCTAGAGCCGAATCCAAAATCAGCTCACCTGCTGCTCCACTGCCGCACGTCCCAGCTGACACAGCTGTCAATGCCTCTGACAACAAGAAGAGTCCTGTAAAGAAACTTGTCAGCAGTGATCCCCCGAACCCAGTCCTTCTCCCCCTGCCTGTCACACAGACAGCACCACCGTCTAATGTCTCCTCATCAGAGCCCAAAGTGGAGCCCAACAGCACCGAGACCATCAGGCACTTGCAAGAAATCCTTAATAAATTTAAAACCCCAACCTCACAGCAATCCACCTCTGACCCACATCAAAACCAGGATTATAATCCACAAAGCTTTAGGACTCAGGAAACCAACAGTGAGTTTACTGAGATATCTTCATATCTCTGCTCTATAACTCCAGCACTGTGCCCCACCACCACACAAACCAAACCAAACTCAGAGTGCAAGAAACCACAAGACATCCCGCTGGTACCAGAGGTAACATGTCCACCCTCAACACCAAACTACAGTCAGCCACCTACCTGCTTTGATACTCCTGTACCAGTAAAGGAGACGTTCCCAGAGGTTCCGTCTCTCCCTGAGGAACCACCGCTATCACTCAATCTGGGCTGGAGAGACCAGAGAGCATCAGGTGAGTCAGACCAACACAAAGAAACACCAGCACAACATTCTCCTAATAAACATGTTGAGTAAACAGAAATGACAGAAGACCTTCCCCGTCAGTCTGTTAATGTCTGTTGTTACTCTTCAGGAATTGAAGCACCTGATCTGACCAGCCTGCTGGAGCAGTTTGAGGAAAAACAAGGTGAGTGATCAGGCTGTCAACTTGGACGCTTTCACCTGGTCGCACTCATTCAGCTACGATAACCCATCTGACCTGTTTTTACATTCTCTCCCGTACAGCTAAAGAGGAAGTTGGGAACATGTCTGGCTTTGTTAGTGCTGCCTCATCTCCAACTCCGCCAGCACACGGAGACCTTGACAGAAGTGTATCAACAGAAAAGACCTCTAAACCGTTAGTGACTCCCTCTGGGGAACATGAACCTTTGAGAACTTCAGAATCTGGAACTCTAGAAGCCGTCAGGACTGTGCCACATCTCCTAACGCTAGATATCCCAGAGCCACTTGGTAGTGAAATCGTCCTCAGCACTCAGGAAGTGCAGTCAGTAAGGCGTAAAAATCCTCCACCCAAGGCCGTTCAGATAATCGAGCCCCGCCCTCTGCTATCTAGGAAGAGTTCAAAGTTGCCTGCCTCTTACTCCTCTCCACACATGTATTTCTCCGTATCCTTAGATCATGATTACTGCGTGTCTGCAGATCATTCACTCTCAAGTGCCATTCAGCGTAGCAGAGCTAAGCCTTCTATACTCAATGATATCACGAAAACCGCTAATGAAGAGCAGGTGACGCCCAACGCAAGTGCCCCTGCCACTAACACCACCATGAGGGATGTTAATGGGCTGCAGCGTCCCTCTGAGGACAGCAAAGCCCCGTCCATATGCAAAGCTCTGTCATTTTTAGAAAGCGCTGCCACAGATCAAGTAGGTGTTGACACAGGCGAGGACAGTACAGCTCCGTGCACTCTGCCAACACCTCCACCCAGCCCCCTGCGCAGAGGAAGGGACAAGAGGAGGTATCGAGGAAGATCCCCTTATTCTGACTCCAGCTCTTGTTCCTCATCGTCATCGTCCTCCTCCAGCTCAGCATCCCGCTCTCCGAAAAGACCAAGGTAGCCATCTTTTGTTTAATGTCCATTGTTTGTATATTTCTTCCTGTAGATTTTGAATTTACATTAACATGTGTGCACAGGCTCCATCACAAGCGTTCAGAGAGCAGCTCAAGGTCTTCATCTTCATCTCAGTCCGTCTCCCGCTCCCCACCTCGCCGGTACAGGTTGTCTGGCTTCAGATCAAGATGCAGCAGATCAAGATCCCGATCTTGGTCTCCGTCCCCCTCGCCATCTCGATCGCCATCACCGCGTGCTTGCCATCGGCGCTGGAGAGATGTTTGCAGGTCAGTGGGGGAATGTAAGGTGGAAACAGGAAATACTTAGTGTTGCACTGCAGCATTTTGCTACTTAGACTTTATGTATCTCACACATGTAATCAGTCCTAAAACGATCTATAGTAATCTAAGTCTGTTCATCCCTTTAGCCGCAGAGAGTCCCGGAAGCTCAGGAGGGAGCATGAGGCGAGGATTCAGAAACTCAAAGCCATCGTGAGTAAAAGATCACTGGCAGGTCACCGGATGTGTTTGTGGGGTTTAGTTGAGCAGTGACTAATTATACAAAAATCCTGTCTCACAGGATGAGCGCCGAGTGGTGTATGTCGGCCGCATCCGCAGGACCATGACACACGATGAACTGAGGGAACGCTTCTCTCAATTCGGAGAAGTGGACTGCGTGTCGCTTCACTTCAGAGATAAAGGGTAAGCACACTGAAATCCAGTCTTTTTTTAATACCGTGCATAAACTGTCAATGTATTTTTGTTAGTGTATAATCCCTCATCCTTGGTTCCCATAGCGACCACTATGGCTTTGTCACATTCTACAACATCGACGATGCTTTTGCCGCCATCAATAATGGCGGGAAACTACGAAGGCCTGATGAGCTGCCGTTTGACATCTGCTTTGGTGGAAGGAGACAATTTTGTAATTCAAACTACGCTGATCTAGGTAAGATTCTACATCCAGGAACAAGTCTAATACATTAATACAGTGACGACTGAAACTCTATGTCCTGTGACTTGTGACTGAACTATAGTAGCTGTCACAACTCTTTGAAAGGACAGTGGATCTGTAAACATCACTCTCCTCCTCAGATGCAAACCAAGATGAAGACCTGTCTCCTGCCGGGACCAGGTTTGAGGACCTTGACTTTGATTCCTTACTGAAACAAGCCCAGAGAGGGTTGAAGAGGTAGCAGCGCTGAGCATGAGGACGAGGACAAGAACACCCAGCTGGATGTGGCAAAGATGGAAAACTCAAGAACCTCAGAGCTTTCTGCTCATACTTATGTAGCAAACTTTTACATGTTTGTTGTTTTTCTATGATTTTGCTCTTATGATGAATATATGAATTAATATGTAAAATATGTAGCACTCATCACAGCACGTCAGTGGAACCACTTAAATGTTTGTCTTATTCCATAACTCTAACAAAGTTTTTGTAAACTTGTCTATGAAAAATAAAGGTTGCCTATTGGGTTTAATGACGAACTCTCAACATGTTTTCTTTGGTTAAATTAAGAGTATAATCTAAAGAATTTTTTCTCACAGTGATCCTGTCTAAGCTCTACCTGACCTCTTAGTGATTACTGAGTGTTTTATTTTGTCTCTGTTGAAGAGCTTCTGTATCCTGCTAGTTTCCTTTACTTTATAATGTTTGCAGACTCTCACATATAGCTGATCTGTTCACCAAGCCCCAAATCCTGAAAGGGTAATGTTTCTTCAGCTTTGAGCTTCACAATGCAAATTGCTGGATGTGCAATTTGATACTAGAAGCCTGTTTTTACCTTCATCTGCAGAGGTGGTTCTGTTTCTCTATTAAGTTTAAGACATGCAACTACGAGCTTGTAGTTGCATGTAGAAAACGGCTTCCACCAGCGGGATGTGTAAACCTGAACCCTCCGGTGCACAAACAATTTGAATGGAGTCTACTGGGAAGTATCCAGCAATCAATCTTTAGTGAATATTCATATTCAATTATCCTGATTTTTTCAATGAAGAAGTAGTAGTCTTAAAACATGTCTGCAGGGCACCTTTAACATTGGAACATTCGGACTCTAACATCGCTCTCCTTCTTACATCAATACATTTAACAGTAGGACAATCATGGCGTGTGCAAAACAAGTGCTTTGTCAACAAAGCATATCTGCTGGTGAATAACAAATACTAATAAATAATGTGTCACAAGGAAACATTTTAACAAACCAGAGTGACCACCGAGTTCAGCGTTTATTTGACTGCCCCTGTTAAATCGTTGCGCTTTCAGGTGAACTGTCCCTTTAAGTAACAGGGACACTGTCTCTTTAAGACGTTCACCCGGGAGCCGCGGACGTGCCGTCAACGTGCGGCTGACTCGGAGGTGAACTTCAGTCATGACTGACAGTCGGAGCTGCTGTCAGAGACGTCAAACACGCAGACACAAGTCAACACTTAACTGAACAGTGGACCATGTCGACTCCAGGCGGGGTCAGAGGGCAACCTCAGACCGGGCAGAGGCGCTTCATCAGCGGTGTGGTGGAAGGTGAGCGGACCGGGACCAGGGGGCCCAAAGCGGAGCATCAGAGTCCAGAGTCCCCCCGGGGGCCAGCCCTTTGAACCCAGATGTAAACATCCACATTAGGATGCTATTTCATGAATACTGTTTCACACAAGAAGCATGTTTTTGATTCGGAAATACAGTTTCAATGTTCTTCTTCTAACATTTTATTGACCTGTGCTTGATGCAGGGTTTTATGGGCGACCATGGACCATGGGACAAAGAACAGAGCTTTTTAAAAGGTATGCGGCTTAACTGTGTTGCAAAAGTGCTGGAGAATAACTAGAATCTGGATCATATGTTATTACAAACATTCACAGGGAAATAGAACGTGTCCTAAATAAACATTTTGTTTCATCTTTGTTATTTGGTACCAGGCCAAGTGGAAGTGTTGGTCCTAAGATGCCAATTTCAGTTTAATTTCCAAAACAGAACATGATTTAATAGCACTTCTATTCATATGATTGTGCATCGCTGGGTCTCACAGGGAACAGAAGTGGGGTTTGAACACATACTTGTACGCCCCCAAGGATGACTACAAACACAGGATGTACTGGAGAGACCTGTACTCTGCTGAGGAGGCAGGTGAGTTTCACTGCCTTGTTTTCTTTTTAATTGTTTACTTTCACAGTTTCTACACCAGTTGATGATCAGATTATTCACCATCCAATTGAACAAATAAAAACAGCGTTCAAAGCTAAAATCACACTTACCTGGACAGTTATTATGGTCTATAAGAGCAGGCTGAACGCCGGATATTTATGTTGCTGAGTTGCATTTACAATGGCAGCAAGAAATGAAAGTTCTTTAAGTGCTTGGTTTTCTAGGCTGAAGTGCTGTGTGGATTTTTTTTTAACGTGTGTCTGATAAGTGGATTCAAGCTGCCTGTGGACTTCTTCTTTCTTCTTTCTTTTTCCAGAGCAGCTCATCGCCCTGATATCGACCGCGAAGGAGCACAATGTTGACTTCGTCTATGCAATCTCTCCTGGCCTGGACATTACTTTCTCCAACCGCAAAGAGGTTGCGGCCCTGAAGAGGAAACTGGATCAGGTAGGACTTTGTTTGCTACAGATGAAAGGTGGAGCACAAGAGATAATGTAATCTGAGATGTTTTTAGCTTTATGACTCTCTGAGGGTTTGCTTTGGACATTATATGAGACTTGCAGCAGCAATAAACTAACATTCAAAACATTGTAAGTGGATCACCAAGGACATGATGGCGCTGGCACAGCTGCTGGTATCAGGTTTAATTGCTGAAGTCTCCAGAAGGGAGTTGTAGAGGTTAGAATAAGATTTTATGACTGAGGATGTCTCCAAACCCCAGGTTTTCCCATGTCTGCTTCAGGTCAGGGACTTTGGATGCAGCTCCTTCTCTTTACTGTTTGATGACATTGAGACGGAGATGTGTCCAGCTGATAAGCAAGCCTTCAGCTCTTTCGCCCACGCTCAGGTGGCCATCACTAATGAGGTTTACCAGCATCTGGGAGAACCTGAGACCTTCCTCTTCTGTCCGACAGGTCAGACTGAAGGGCAGCGAATTTTGACTCCGCCAACGAGGTCATTTATTCATTGCCGTTTTTTGGTTTTGTTACCTTGACTGTCAGTGGGATTATGCAGAAACCACGTGGCAGATTTTCATGAAACTTGGTGGGAGTGAAGCACAACCCAAGGAAGAACACGTTAAATGTTTAAGCAGCAGGAAAAATCATTGAAGTTCTTAACCCCAGAATATTTCAAATAGCACAGTAAGCCATCAAATTTAAGCTTCTATGAATTGTGTTTTATTTTGCATCGTCTGTCCTTCTTGTCCTGCTGTCAAACTTCAGATTACTGTGCTGCATTCTGCACACCCAGCGTGTCCCAGTCCTCTTACCTGCACACTGTGGGAGACAATCTGCTGCCTGGGATAGACGTCCTGTGGACTGGTAAGGTTGCAATGAACCAGAGTCTCAGCCGATGTTCATGTACTCCTCAAAAGTTATGCATTATATCAGTGTTTTTTCCTATCTATATGAAGGTATTAAAAAAAAGAAAAGAAAACCTTCTCAATGTTGCATATTTATGTTCTCTTAACTTCATCAGGCACCATGTACTGTGTTGTGTTGAGCCATGTGAAGCCTGTGCAGCTGTCACTAAGACCTAACGTTGACATTTCGTTATTATCCAGGTCCAAAAGTGGTATCCCACAAAATCTCAGTGGAGTCAATAGAAGAGGTGTCGTCCATCCTGAAGAGGGCGCCGGTTATCTGGGACAATATCCACGCCAACGACTATGACCCACAAAGGATTTTCATTGGACCCTATAAGGTAAACATTTACACTGATGACTGATGACAGACATTTTGTTGCACTGTAAGCACTTTTCATGATGATGTTTCAGGATCTTATAAACATGGTTCTTACCTCTGGAACCCTCAACACTCCTTAATCCACTGTTGACAACTTGGAGACTTTATTATACTTAGCAACTTACGTTTCACAGAAGAAAGTTAAATGGTAAATAATGCATTTATATACCACCTTTCTACCTTAACTGCTATCAGAGCGCTTTAAAATGTTCACTCATTCACACTAACATTAACACACTGTTGGCACTTCTGGAGCAATTAGGGGTTCAGTGTCTTGCTCAAGGACCTTCTGATTACGGGACAGCCACCCTCCCTCCTGAGCCATGCCTCCCCCGAGAGGTTCCAATAGTGTCCCGTGAGCGAGAGGCAATCCTCTCTCTGTGTCTGCTCTGGTCTTAGAGTGTATAAAAGAGGTGAAGCAGTTCCTTCAGTCCACTCGCCAGCTGACATACAGATGTGAAATGAGCTGGGCGTGATGATAAACCATTTCACATATGAATATAGACAAATTCACAGCACTAACGTTGTCATTAGATGTCAGATGATCAAAGTTATTAAATCAGATTTCAGTGTGGAGCTGTAGCTTTATTAAGAATTCAGCTGTATTAAAACACAGTATATGTTGTCACAGAGATTGAGAGAGATGAAATATATATATCTATTTGATAAGGATCGTCCCACTGAGCTGATCCCTAAACTAAGAGGGGTGCTCACGAACCCAAACTGTGAGTTTTACCCAAACTTTGTGGCCATCCATACATTGGCCACATGGTGCAAGTCTACTGCTGACGGAGGCCCGAGGGATGTGGAAATGGGTGAGCTTCTCTCTGTGCTTCTTTTGAATATGATACTAATTTAAATCATCTTGAGAGAGAGTGATCATGCTGTCAAACCTAGAAAAACTGTCTGTCTCCGACACCAGGCGATGAAGAGCATGACCCCTGCTATAGTCCCCAGAAAGCCCTGACCCTGGCCCTCACTGACTGGCTGCAGGAGTTTTTGAGCACTGATCAGCTTGGAGGTAGAAATAACAATTCTTTCATTTTTACTAAAATATCCGAAAGCATTGGAGCTCAGCTTCTTTCTTGCTGGTTGTCTCTCAGCGTGCCTGAAGAAGGAGCCCTCTGCAGAGGAGCCGATGCAGACAGACATGGGAGAAATCTCCTACATTCCTGGACCTGGAGAGAACCCGCTGTACACAGCCGAGCCCCTGACCCTGGATGACCTGAAGCTGCTGTCGGACCTCTTCTACCTGCCGTACGAACACGGGCCCACAGCCAGGGCCATGCTGCAGGAGCTGGACTGGCTCAGAACCCACAGTTGTGCTTCCCCTGCGGAAACCGACAAGGTCCGTTTATAGGGCTTATAATGCCGCATGCGTCCAGTCCTCTTTAAAACTGCTGCCTCACCTGCTTCTGCTTCTTTAGATCGCTGAGTTGTGTTCAAGAGCGCAGCAGTTTGACGACATGTGCGAAGCAGTGGTGCAGATGTTCAACCGCCTGTCAAACGCCCCGAACCGCAGAATTCTGTACGACCTCTACGACTACCTCTCTGACATCAAGAGTGGGGTCGGTCTCGCTCGAGCCTACGTGAAAACTCTGGGTGAGATAATCTGAATGTTCTGGTGATCATCAAACTGCAGTGAACTCTGGATTTGAATTGAAGAGATATTGGACACACCCACTCATGGCAGTGTCCGGGACGTGTAACACAGCAGAGCTACCAGTCGTGTGGGTTTCAACAAAAAAACAGGGCCTGTTAAATTTGATGAGTCCAGTTGCTCGTCATTAAACACAAAGTCGTTTTGTCTTACTCAAATGAATGAAAGTCACAAACTTTAGCTCCCTGTTTGCATTCCATAGGAGGACACTGCAGACCCTCAGCCCAGCTAATGAATGATGATCCTGAACCCTGGGGCTTCAGGGGAGGCCTCTCTGGAGAGTTCCAGGTAATCTAACCAGCGAAGAGATGAAAACTTTATATCTTCTTAATGCATACATGCATGCATGCATGTTTAGAAGAATGTACCATGTTATGTCACTGATCAAGCTCAATGAAAGTTTTATTTATTACTGTTTTAAAGAGTTATTATTCATGTAAATTCTACATGATTATGAATGTCCTGTCCTTGCAGAGGATGCTGCCTGGCCATGGAAACAGAGACATGTTCAAACATCCTCCCATGACGGCAGTGTACTGCATA
Organism: Macroramphosus scolopax; assembly: GCA_901007825.1. Taxonomy (NCBI): domain Eukaryota; kingdom Metazoa; phylum Chordata; class Actinopteri; order Syngnathiformes; family Centriscidae; genus Macroramphosus; species Macroramphosus scolopax. Next base: position 16,176 of record CAAKHC010019041.1, read on the forward strand.
CGGCCGTACTGCCCCGAGGATAAGGTGAAGATCGTCTCGATACCTTTTTGTTCATTCAGTAGTGATTTCGGCGGGCCTCACCCGGCATTGTTGTCTGTCCTAGATGGAAGTGCAGAGGATTTTCAGGGAGATGCAAAGCGTAGAACCAGGCCCCTTGATGACTCAGTCGCCTCTTATCAGTGATGGGTAACAGAGTCCATTTATTCATTTTGAGGATCTATGCTTTATTACCTGTCTTAACACCTCATCTGCCCCGCTGCAGCCTGTCAATGGGGGAAATCTCCCCCTCCCCTGAGTGTGCTCTCATCCTGGAGGATGAGATTGGGGTTTGTGGCTACACGCTGGCGCTCACTGATGCCAAACCAGCTGCAGCCAAGATTCAGGTGAGAGTATAACTACAAGAATCTTATCTTTAAGGGTCAAATGCAATATTAATTTGACTGTTTTATCCTCCAGAGGGGGATAAGTGACTCAGTGTTTAAGGACTTCCCCTCCTTGATCACCACACAAGTGCTGCCACGGGTCACTGATCCCTCGCCAGCAAAGCGTATGATTGGTCAGCTGTTGTCCTCCATCAAGAGCAGCGGTAGGTGAAGGCACCAATGCCTTTTGAGAATTGTATTTTATTGGCTTGTTACTCGCCCCAAATACTCTGTAGCAGGCAGCTCAGTAGCAGCTAGTCCTTGTTAAAACAGCACCTGCAGGTATAGACATACTGTCTCCTACAGGTGATGGCGTCAAAACTCAAGCAGCCTTAATATTTGTACGTTATGTGTCATGCTGCTGGTAATTTATCTGTGAAAAACTTGATCCCAATTCAACACTTTAAAGGAAAAAGAAAAGATTAAAACCTTGGTTTTCCCTGTCAGGTTCTAGAGGAATCTTCTGTGAGTTGAGGCAGAGCGATCAGCGGATGCTCAACTTCTACTCTCAACTCAGCTCCTTCAAACCCATCAAGTCGGCCGGTCCACCCCAAGACGTTCTCGTCATGGGAACAAGCCTGTAAATAGGATCAATGGCAAGGAATTCCCTCAGGTTTCAAGTATTTAGATGTAGAACTTTGCATGTTAAAGCAGTCTTGTCATGTTGTTATAATTGTGTAATTGTAATATTCATGTCCTCATGTAATTTTGTAATATTAGTCATTCAGTTTTTGTATAATGATGAACCGTGATGTAATACGATTGACTTTTGAAAACTAATTATATTTTAGATATGTCCAAACCCAGCGCATTCAAAATGTGATGCATATCTACAATGAGGATACTCATTAAACAAATGACACATAACAAAACATTCAAACAGATTAGATTTTATTTCACCTTGTTCTGGGAGAATATAAAAGCAATATATTATTGGTTAATCTTTAAATAAAAGCTGGAACCTCTGCTTTGACTGGTTACGTATCTTTGATATGTTTATTCATTCAGTTTATTAGCGTACATTAGCTAATATCTGGATCTCCTGAGAAAAAACTCCTCACACGAAGTTTAAGTTCCACGACTGGTCCTGTCACTAGAATATGTAAAGACATATTTCAGTGCGTCTTTGCTGGTTTCTTGTTAAGTAAGGAAACAAAGTAATAAGTATCTTTAATTATTTCAAGCAGTTTATGGATACGAATGTCACTGTCATTGTTTCTCTAGCCTGACCAGCACAACAGCTGTAGGACATGACATTTAAATAATAGGGGATGCGTCGATCCAATACTGTTACTTGACCAAAACTATTGGAGCAGATATTGAAAAAATATATATATATAATTCAATCTGATCCAATAACCTGAACTGTCACATAAATGCTTAACCAACAGTATTAACTGTGTAGTTGTTTAAGAGGGAAAAGGACAGGAATGGATCGGTATCGGTCAGCAGACACTCATGTTGAGGTACATCAACTGCTCCGGGATATTAGAAGTGTCTGATCAAACGAGGATGTTTAACTCAAAGTTCAGACAAAAGCATTGATCTTCCAGCCTTAACGTGGTAGTTAAGACTGGAAAATGTACCAATGTACCTTTGCTTGCTCATCTCATTATTTAATATATAGTTTTGGCTGATAACTGAATGATAAAACAGATATACAAGGAACTTGCTGTAGCCTTGTCATTTTCAAATGAACTCCAGCCCTTCATACTTCACATCCCCTATCTTTGTCTCGGGCATCAGCACCCGACCGTCAAGTGTAAATGCAATGATGTACGTGGCGATCCTGCCAGCATCCTCCTCTGATTTCAGGGCCAGAATTATTTGATCGTCTGTGTCTGGAACAAATTTAAATGAGGAGAAACCATGGGTTGGGTTGAGTGGGCCGACCTGCCGCACTGTTATGTCACTGAAGTCTGCAGCGCAGGACAGGAGGAGGTTGGTGGCACGCCGCTCGTCTGCAGTCTCTTCATAGTGCTCGTGACTGGCACGGCGAGGCAGGAAGAACCAGCGCTGGAGACGCTCGCTCCATACTGCTGATTCATGGATAAGGTAGCCTGTGGAAGAGGTGCAGATGAGGACAGGGGTAACAAAATAGATGAGACTAGAACGAAATAAGATCTGTGAGGAAAAATAACTTGTCAAACCTGGTGGTTTGATCCCTGCTCCGCTCCGCAGGGCGTTGTAGTACGGCACCCAGTTCTCATGCTCAACATCACCATGGTAGCCGACAACTTTCACCCACTCTGGGTTGTTGTTGACTACTTCTCCAGACGTTGTGGTCCACTCCTTCCCAAGGCCACCAACATACAGGTGCTCATCCTTCACTGCGAGCCACTCTGCCTTAAACCCTGCACAGACATCACACACACATTTTTAATTAAACAGGAATTTATTAACAACAATTATGCGTAGACTTCCTACATATTTTATATCACATGTCCCCTTAACTATAGATCACCTTCACACTTCACTCGATCCCAACCTCTTTACTTCTCAGGTTAATACGAAAATGCTTTCAAGAACTAAATGGTCTAGTGGAGACTAACCTTTGGAAACTGAGCCATCGCCGTCAGGCAGTATGACCCAGGGGACCGCCTGTTCGCCCTCAATCCTGTACACCACACCTGTACGGTCGTCCACGCTGTATAGCTGTCCATTAAATGCCACCAGCTCGGAAAGTTCCATGCCTGCAACAGGGGTAGTCAGTCAAACATTGAGGTAACCTACATTCAGATATGTGAACGCAAACATGATAATAAGCGACAGATTTCTATCCCTCTACCTCGTCCTTTCTCAGCCAGATGGCTCTCCAGTGTGACCATCTGAGCGTCCCATTCCACATCCAGTCGGTCGGCACTCTCTGAAACAGTCACGTATCCTCTTTTCATGAAGCTGAACCATGTCTGATCCTTTGCACTACGTGATGCTGTATCCAGGTCTGCAATTACACCTATACGGTATCTGATGCCCTGCTTTGTCTTTACAGGCTGACTTAATGGGTATGTGTCATCATAAGGTTTATCCCTTTTCTGGCGTTGGGAGGGGTTTTGCACAGTTTGTCGGCTAGTATCCCTCAAGGTGTCATCACCTTGACTGTGCATTTGCAAATTGTGAGCCTTGTTGCGGTAGTAACCACTGGTAGGAGTGTCTCTGTCCCCTACTGTCCGGTGCAGGTATATCATGAACACTAAAGCCAGCAGGGTTGCCACAGTTATCGCCCGCCATTTAGGATGGAAGCGTGAGTCCGAGGTGGGAGCTTTTGTCATTGATGCAAAGGCCAAGGGGATGCCTCGGACAGCAATACCGAAGGAGTTCATGGAAGTATCGTCCTCATCTTCACTGTCAGGCTTGGAATGGGACTGACTACCACGGCCTGGTATTGAGAAGAAGAAGATGAGAGGCAAATCAGGACAAAATTTTTTTTTAATTTGTATTCAATTGTCAACCATTTTACCAGCGCTGCTGCTGATTAGCAGAAAACAATAAGTATATGCAAAAGGCCTTCAGAGATTAATTATTTCAACAAAAATGTTAAGAAAGTTTGAATAAAATAACAGAGAAGCTGTAGATGATGAAAGAATGAACACAGGGGAGGACGGCAACATGTTGGAAAAGTAGGCCTTTGTTCCTCTTGTTCATTGTTCACAACAGAGCTTTGTTGTGTTGCTCAGGGAGGATGTCTTCTATGTACACAGAGGCAGTAATTGGTATACTGTACCTCACTTCCTCTGTACTATAATTCGCCCTTGCTTTCCTGAAGTTACTCTCAAATTTCAATCCTTCTGTGTCCAATAGATATGCGCTTATGAACTAAAATTGCATATCACGAGTGCATGTAGGGAAGAAAAGGCAACTCTTCTTTTGGTAATATTGAAAGATTTAAGGTGTCCCAAAATGTTTCAGCAGAGGAGGGTTTGAGATAAAGACCACCTAGACCAACAATTCTCTACAAAATGAACTGTTTCTGGAACTATAATAATTAAATTTTTGTATTTACAAAGCTTCGCACGACAACTATACACAAAGAGTTATCAAGCTTGATGAGCTTCATTCAGTAAGCTTCTTTCAGCTAATTGTTTTTGTTTTCCGCCCCAAAACTTTACTGATTTGACTGAGTCTCATGAATGTAACTTCAGCAGACAAACAGCTATTGTTAACAAAAGGCTCTGATGTAGCCACTGCAAGCTACTTGTGCAGCACAAGACAGGCAAAGGTAGTGACGACCTGGAGAAGCATAGTGGGCTTTTAGAAGTTTTTCCCTTTAGAGTTGATGGAGACTCAAAAATAGAGCTAAAACATTTGTGAAGTGGAAGACCAGCACAGAAAAAATGCAAATTTGGCTCTAAACCTGCGGACTGTGCAAGCATTTGTTTGCAAATAAGTTCACCCGATTAACTTCTGAGGCGATAATATGTCTATGTTTAGTTGAGATGTGCATACGCTGTGGGACTTTGCAAATGTTGTTTAATTCTTGCTCCTACAGTCTATCAGGTAAAGCTAAAGCTCTTCATTTTTGTTATCCGACACTATGCACTCTGACCTGAGTGCTCAAACTACTTGGCCCTTTGGCCCATGCAAACTGTTTTGGCTGTTGATAATTTTCAAAAAATATAAATTTTAGAGAGTCATAGACACATAAAAGTTTGTCTAGCCTAGCAATAATGCAAACAGGAAGAAGTGCCCTGTGTGCCGAAACTTCTAAAAAGAATTGAAGCGCTGTGCACGAGTGGATCTTTAAGTATCTTGGAGGACGTTGAAAGTATGGCTCATCCACATTACAGAGAGAATTGGAGGAAAGCTTAGTACATTATATGATTCTACACATTTACGGGTAAATTGCATACCTAGCATCTAGCTTCTGTTATCAGGGCGTGTTGCCATGGCACTTTCACACTCTCTATTTGACACTTTGTGCAGACGCCGTGAGAAAAATAGGCAAATAGACATTTTCTAAGAGTCTGTAAGTGGTGTTACTGAAGCAGAACAAATAATCTTACATCACAAGCAGCCGGTTAACATTACTTTTCTCCTCCGCCTCTTCAGCTGTTCAACACAATTTCATACTCCTTACACAAAAACACACATGGGACAAATTAGCATGGCCAACAAATAATGCTCTATTGTCACTATTGTAAGCCTGGCCCAAAATTCCAATCTCTCAGCAGCACAGACCCAAACACAGCCTCACTGTACGCTGTATGAAGAATTCAATTATTCACCCGTCCTTCGCCTCTTCTCCCCTGAACACTCTGTAACCATCATGTTGTTTTCCGTCGCACGCATTCTATAATAAACTCCGCATCCCTACAGACCTCTGCTCTACATGAATAACTGATCTGTATCTTACAGAGCCTCCTCCTT
>CAAKHC010019042.1:0-17145 GCA_901007825.1 Macroramphosus scolopax
AAAAAAAAAAATGTGCAAAAGGGAAAATAGAACGTTTTGTGAAGACTTAATAGTATGCATGCTGCAAATAAATTTTCAGTACCGAAACAAAACAAATCAACAGGAAATCTCATGAGTTTTGCAGCTTAATTTACATTAATCGTTTAAAATCCCCCATCATATATCTGAAAAATACTGCTGACTTCTTTAACAAGGTGAGAGAGGAGTGATTACAAGAAGTAAACAAATAAATCATGTAGCCTGCTGGTAGATGAATACCTGAATTAATATTATATGAATATTCCAGCTCGTTTAGACCTGGAAAGTCTTTCTGTGCATGAAATAATTTGCCTTTTTTCTGTTGGCAAACTTGTATTCTGGTCCAACTTGGAGCCGAACCACACAGCAGGTTTGTTCCAGTGGGTCCTTGCAGCTGAAGCACGTAAACAAGCTCAGACAAACGGTCTCGCATCTCACGGTGTCAAGATAAAAGAAGGTTAGCTACGTACAAGAATGTGTGCAACCTGGAGTCTGTTACGGAGGCTGTTTGGCCTTTAAGCGGAGCACGACGTGAGAGCTAACAATCAGCTTGGAGGGGCCAGACAATATATGAATAAAACGGGATGCTTCAGACGGAGACGTCAGACGGAGACAGGGTGAATGAAGACAAGCAGCCAAGGTCACTCGACTGACAGGTTGTGATTTACCGCCTTTCCACCGACTCTCACGTTGTTGTCTCTAATTGACAGTCAATTATCTTCCGATGGCAGCCCCGTCCGAGTTCTCCTGACGGCTTTGTTGACGTCCCCAGGGGCACCGGCAGGTTTGTGAGACTCGACCCCGGGTGACAAATCAATCCTGCCTGTCAACATCCTTCCTCTTCCCTTCAGATTACGGCGGAAAGTCCATTGTAGGAGGAACACGTGAGCGATACACGACCGAGCTGCAGGACAAAGCCCTGAAACCGGAGGCTGATTGCACATGTCAAGAATGCCTAATCATGATGATGGCGAGGAAGAAGAGAGCTCTTAAAAATGTCAGCTGACCATCCAGCTGTGTTGAGTGGGACTGCATGGATTGGAAAAGCTCAGTTGGAGATCTGCTATGCTTCTTTTTCTTTTTTTACAGGATATATTAGCGGACCACTCGGCTGCTTATCAATCATTAATTATTCTTTCGGCAGAGGCAACCAGCTGTTTTTGAGTTATTGCAGAAAAACTCCCACCTCGGGTTCCCCGTGAAGGATAGTGGCGGCGCGATCGATGTATCGACGCTGCTGCAGCGGCGGGATCACAGCAGCGTAAGTGGGAATAAACACGCTAACACAAGCAGATATTAGGAGGGATCTGCCTGGAGCTTTATATATTTATGTAAAAGGTCTCATCTCCCATCATGCATAACAAAAAAAAACAACGTACTTGGCTCGGCAATGAAGACGAGCAAACTCCCAACACCACCTGTCTAAATACGAGCCGGCCTTAATGTTTTCCATCAGCGCTGCTGGTGCACCGGAGTTCACCGGGAAACGCTGGTAATTGGCTTCTGTTTGTTCCTGTCCTTATCAGTGTATTACTTTCAGGGATAACTTGGAACTAATTAATCGGGGTATGGAGGGAGGGATGGGATTTGTCTTCCTCTCTCTCTCTCTTTCATTACCTTTTTTATGTTCTCAGCTCCTCCCAGCGTTCGGCGAGCACGTCCGCCGCAGTCGGAGCGACGATACGTTGGAGGAAGTCGGGTTAAAAGCTTCGGAGTATTTCTTGATTTAAGAGGCTTTGTTTTTTACATGCATAATCCTATGTTGTCTCACTGCTGTTTTCTTTAATGATTAACAAGATGTGTCTGCCGGCTGCCTGCGGGATCTCATTTGAATGCAAAATACCTCCGTTTCATTTTTTTAAATCACCGTGTTCAAATAATTGCTTTCATACAATCTATGAGCTTCATCTATCAATGCCCGCAGGAAGTTCTTTAAAGGAAAGTGTTGTCGAACAATAACGCAGAAAGATATCCCCCCCCCACTCAGAAACATTGTCCTGCATATCTAATAAAGAGCAACGATGTAGAACGACAAATGAAACGTGATGGACCTTGATGCTTTGTTATGTCTTCTTCAATGTGATGCTATAAAGAAGAAGACACGTCTGACGGCTGCTTCTTGAGATGATTCATTACCGTAGATGTGTGACTTTTCATGGCAATATCAAAAATGTATATTTTCAGTCACGTATTAATATGTGGGGTCGACCTTAAGCTCTGGAATTACAATCAGGGAATGAACCGATGTCGTGTGATGGAGGTCAGGACATGTTGGTAATGGAGCCGCTGGAGGATTGAACATGCACAGACAACATGCATATGGAAACATGATGTCTGAGTGTCAGTTCATGTAATAATTCAGCCACAGGAGGTAAATGAATATTAACAACCGAGTTGTGGGTCAACACAGTCCACGAGGGGAGTCGTGTGTTCCGGGAGTGGTTAACCTGCAGGACGTCCACGTGGGAGATATTTTATCCAGATTCTCTGTTGCTGCCTTGAAATCGTTTATTTTTCTCCAACGTGAGAAAATAAATAAACAGGCTGAACCAGATATGTTGTTTACATCGAGTCGAGGTTCCGTCTGATCGATTACTCGGGCATGTTTCGTTAGTGATGAAATGCATCCTTCTCGCTCTGCCTAGCAGGAAGTGCCATGGGAGATCCGCCTTGTCATGTTTTTTCAGCATCTCCTCTCCTCAGCCCTCCGAGTGTGGGAGGAGTGCAGAGGGGCCTCGCATTAACGCCTCGCGCTTTCAAATGGATGCGCATCGACTGGGATCTGTGTTCATTTCATTCGCTTGATATCTAAGTGAGAAGGAGAGGAGGAGGATTAGCATGCAGACAGACGCACGGCACGGGAATCTGTCTGGATCTGTGGAAGCGCTCGGATCCCTGCAGACTCTGTGCACACATGCATGTACACGAGGGGCCGGATTCTCTTTAAAAACATGCACATAGATGCACTTCCACATGCTAAATATAAACATGCACTCGCATGCATTAAAGCCTGTATAAGCACACGCATTTCATTAGGATATATCGGTATAATACCTCCCCTTCATGTTAGAAGTAACATTTTCATGCCCTGCGTGATGTTAAACGGACTGAAATAGAAGCTCCAGAAAAAAAGGAGATTGACTCCCACTTATATAAACCTCCCACCTCGAGTGTGTGTGAGCCCAAAGCTCGGGAATTAAACTCACATCAACATAGCGTTTGTGTTTGTGTCACCAAAAATAAACCTGGGAAAATACAGCTTATGCTCTCTGCAACCCCCGCCCTGTCCGATGAGTAACGCAGGAGTGTCTTCCACTTCGTAGGCGGCCGAGAAAAAAAACACATTTTTTACAACGACCCCGTGCAGACTGAAATAAACGTGTATATGTCGGGATGGAAAAGGTGTCTGTCTGAGTCATGCTGCTGGTCCGGGAGGGGACGTTGCATTAACGGTTAGCGGTAAATGCAGATGATGGAACAGCACGTTCGTGAAGATGTAAACAGAGGCAGAGTCGTGAGCACGTCTCGCTCATACATCACAATTTTTTCATTGCCTCAGTTGACATTGTTGTGCATGATGCTGTGCTCTGAATCCAGATGCAGAGGAACAACAAGCTGTGTAGTAAAACTTCCTGCTTCCCTGATTGTTCACTGATGTGTCGGAGGGCCGACCCAGGATCGGGTTCACCTGCGTCCTCCACACCTCTTACACCTGTAGCACACAACATCCAATCACCGCTCACATCGTGATTGATGCCGACCTGCACACCCGGAGTTCTGTCTATCAACAGCACGGCACCGCCCACCTCCACCGCTTGTCAAACAATGCAGTTTACATCACTAAATAAATAATAATCTCCTTGTGATCATGATCAAAGACGTGCAACATCCTATAGTCATTTGTGGAGATCAATCAAGCTCTTGTCTTAAATTTAAATGGATGGCTTGCTGCTTCTAATGTGACTGAACATGTATATGTACAATCTGGGTGGTGTATTCTGTGCATCGGCGCCGCTGTTTGATTGTGTGGGTGGTTCTGTTTTCCAGGGCTAATATGAAAAGGTTGGAGATGAAAAGCCCTTTATTATTGTCTCCCTGAGATTTATGTGCAATCTTCCGCCGGGGCTCGGCCGGGGTCCTGATAATCTCCGCTGTGGATTTAGTGCCGGAGTCGAAGGGTCAACAACCTCTCCAACCGCACGGAACTCGGAACATCCGATGGATAACCCAGACCACATCCAGGGCTGCTCTTCTGCAGATCTGGGTGATAAATTATATCGCCGTTATATTTGCCAGCACCAACACAGAAAGGCCAGACACATAATGAAAAGTGGAGCCCGAGTGTGTCAGTATGAAAGTATGCATGAAGCAATTTGAGCTTTAAACAGATCCTGTATAAAAATAAAGTTTCGCATTATAACACCAACATCCCGGTTGCAGATTCTTCACAGTTTCGTAGTAACTCTGCAGTTTTGTGGAGGGAAGCAGGACTCTACTAATGAGACTCAAAACTGTTGTCTGAACTCCAGAAACTGTCTGTCACGTTCAGCTCCAACAGCACAAAGTACATCAAGTCGAATTGTCCGTCATCTCATCTCATCTCAGATTTCCCACCACATTAAGATGGAGCACATATGCGTCGGGTTTTGATCTTAAGCTGAAACGCCGCCGGCATCAAATCTCGTGCCAGTTCGACTTTAATCTTCCGCCGCTGACTGCAGTGCATCGTATTCATTCCAACTAACTGCTGTCTGATGGGTTCGGGCTCACACGCCTGCTTGACTTTCTCCATCTCGTGACTCTGAAAGGCTCGAACACTCACCTCTGTGCTCTTTTAACACTTCCCAGCGAGAGGTGGAAGTTATAGTTGTAAGGAAGCACACAGCCTGCAGGCAACATGCAGCAGCATCAATAACTAGCATGTTAGAGTCGGTACGTAGACATGAAACACCTCGGACTCATGTCTCGCACTCTGATTACTGCTGCTGTTCCAACACTTGACCAGCATGTTTCTGCCGTCCAAACGGGGGAATTCATGTAAAAGATGTAATGAAAAATATTGATTTAGCAACCATGTTTCATCAGGGTGATGGTGAAGATCAGGAGAAGTAATCACGGAGTGCAACCATGAATAACGGTGTTGTAAACACTCGAAGGTTCAGAAGCGATGAAGAGCTCAGAAAGAGCTTCCTCTTAGACGTCTGCTCGCAGGAATAAAAGCTTTTGTTGGGATTTGATTTTAGGAGTCAGCAACTGGCTAAACTGCTACACTGACTCGCCTCCTGAGAGCGATACAATAGTTGGCCTAGCGCCCCCTATTGGCCGGGCAGGCCCTGCGAATCGGTTAATTTGGCAGAGCTTCATGATGTTCAGAGGAAACGTGCATGTTCTCCCCGTGTTCCTGTATCCCAACAGATCCCCCAACATGACACGTTTGTTGACTATCACAATCCTGCTCCAATACATGGTGGAGATTATCGAATAAGTACGTGATAATTCCTTGTAATCTACTAACTTTGACGAAAAAAAGGAACTGTGGAAAAGGTTGTTTTCGAGCGGCAGCTTGAGTCACGTAAATCAAGTCTCTGAGGGGTGAATACTGATTTCTGACGCACACTGAGCAAACACAAACAACAGATATTTCATGGTTGGAGATTATTTCTAACACCGTTGTTTGCGAAAGACGACACTACAGACAACAATGATATTCCAGTCAATGAGGCACTGCTGTCCCACTTTTGGTCACTTCCAACTTGTTTCTTTTAAAATGATAAAAGAACTATTTGAAATGTTACCTGCAGTGAATACTGAGTATTTCTACTCACACATACTAAATTCAGATTATTCGGAATATATATTACAGCTCTCTCTGCTGGCCGTATACTCTGAAAGCCCCCGGGAGAAGCTACCAAGACACACTGACAGGAAAATGTAATTATAATGTCATTAAATGATAATTAAAACACGACCATTATAATCCCAGCGGGGCGGCTAACTCCACATTCCCCGTTTGGTGAGCTCAGTGGTGGACGGGGTTCGTAATGCATGCAGCCATTGGAAACTGTCGGCAGCACCTGCGTGATGTCGAAGGAAGTCATAACCCTCTAAATCAACGCAACCGTTTACCCCGAGATGACTGTCAGGGGTTCGAATCGCTGCTGGATAACATCAAGACCTGCATGTAGATCTGTGTTAAACAGTGAGACATCGGCAGGTCTCCGTTCATCACATGTGCCAATGCTAATAGTTTCTGTCTCCCAACTGTACCAGTGTAAACTAGAAGTAGTACTTTTACAGATAAAATAATACAAGTTCTACACATAAACAAGCTAACTGATCAACCAATCCTTTCAGTGTCAATATAAAAACACGGACAGAAAGTGATCAGATCACCTTTGTGAAATAAGTGGCGGTCGAGGCTTGTTGTCATGGGAACCACATGCAGGTTACCGCCGACGGCCCTCACTCAGCGGAGAACTCGCTAACTTTCGTCACAATAGCTCCGTGAGTTTGTTTTTCTATTTCCTACGCATGGTGCCGTTCACTCCTCCCGTCCATTACATTTAATCACAGTTTTTAAATCTAATTACTGAGCTCCCGAGCTGAACCTGCACCCCCCCCCACTCATGATAACTACCTAAAAACAGGATGTTTCTTTTGTCTTGTGGAGTTTATACTCTGGCTGAGCAGAATAAAATACAGTTTCTCTGCACTCATTGAGTTTAGTTACAAAACTTTGTCTTGCAAGCACACATGCATGATGTAAATCATAATTGCATGCACTTTAACCTCTTTCTTTCTTTCCTTCCTTCTTTAATTCCTCGGCATCAGTAGTCAGCAGTACAAGCGGCCGCTGAGGGCATCAACATGCCACAAACGTGAGGACTATGTGGCAGAATAAGTCAGGCAAATGGAGAAGTAAACAGCCGTGGGTGGCGAGCGTATTAGAGGAGATTATACAGGTGGCGGGCTGCGGGGCTGCCCTCAGCCTATTAGCATCAATACCGCCCTGGCTTCAGAGCGGAGACGGCGTGCTGCTCCTAAGCCCCGCTTCTAGGGCCCCTCACTCCACTCCAGATGTGTGAACCGCTAAGCTCGCCGATATCCTGCGAGGGGGTGATAGGGGCTTAGCGTCCCACCTTTCTGGTCGGAAATCGGGGTTGAATGTCTGGATCACCACATTAAAGATGTGTGTTTATCCCACATCTCATCATGTGTCCCTCATGGGAAATATCGGGTGCAGAGAAACTTTCGGCAGCGCCTTCTTAACCCCCTGCGATTTCTTGAATATTATAGTTCCATCAGAAGCAAAGGTATCACATAAGCATCTGCTTTGACCTGCGACTCGGCGCCGCCCTTTTGATGTAGCTGTCGTGTCAAAACAATGTGACACTAATTATGCTGGAAGCCGATTCATGACGCCCTCATTGGTTGTGTAGCGGCTCTATTTTGCCCTGATGTACAAATACAATCGCTTGGATGAGCAAGGAAAGAAGGGAAGGAAGATCTTCGATTTTCAGAACGTCTGTCTGTGTAGATTGATTGCCAATTAGACAGGCAGAGAGCACTTTCTTGGTCCAAGTTTAGGGACAGGTATTGACGCCCCGGGCGCTCTCGCTGTGTCTTTGTCTGGGACTTTTTTTGATAGGGTGCATCTGTGTTACCATGGGGGCATAGGAATGAACCGTCCTCCTATTTGCACTCCTCTGTTCTCTCGGAGGGAGCTGCTGTTTGAATGCAAAACACTGTTGCTTTATCTTCAAAAGGCGACAGTGGATTGATCCCCTCGAGCAACTGAGGACTTTCCCGTCAAATCTGGGATCAAGTCTCGTCCGTGCCCCGCCCAGAATCCACCGGCTGAGAGGGAAAACACAAAGGTAACTTTAGTTTTTGTTTCAGAGTTCTGAGACTATCATAGAATATATGAAGATGTTCAACTTTCTCTCACTGCATCCTCACTAAAGCAGGAAATCACATAGAGAAAATTTCAAAATAAAATGACTCACAAACCATCTGCTCCTTGATTTATGTAAATCCAGAGAGGTCTCAAGCATGCGGCCACATACTGTAAATACCTCTAATTATAAACTGCTGTGTCAGCAGGAAACATAACCATAGAGATTCAGGATGTAACGAGGATTTATGCAGATTGCAACCAAATGCTGATTACATGTTGGCAGGAAACTCGCAAGATTTTCAAGTGTGTTCACATCCCGATTGGAAACGTCTCCCTGTGAGTTCCGCTTAATGGCTGGAGCAATATTACTGTTACTTCCTGCAGTCAAAGTGTTTCAAGCTGTTTGCCGCCCGCGTTAAACAAATGGCTTTATCATATCCTCAAACAGAGAGAGAGACCAGGCGCTGCAGCCACCTGATGCCAAGTCAAATGTTCACTGCCTGAAGAGGATGAAATATCAAGTAATCTTTCTTTGCTGAGGGATTGAAGTTCTATGTTTTATAAAACTTCCTCCAGTGGTTTTTCAGATTATCTCTTTAAGCACTGAGCTTTGGGAGAATCCTGCAAAGCTTGCTGGTTGTTATTGCCTTTTGAATGCGGAATTTACCGCACACTTACAATATAGAGGAGACAAAGCAACATGCAAAACACACAGTGGCCACCAGGGGGCTCACGGAAATATGCCATGCCACATAAATGGAAACTCATGATTCTATTGCTTGCAATGCAATGCTATGCAATGCTATGCAATGCTATTCAATGCTATGCAATGCTATGCAATGCTATGCTATGCTATGCTATATAATATGGAATAATATGACCTTGCTATGAGTTCATGCAAAGTTCTCATTCTCCAACTCTTCTTCATTCAGCTGCCACAGGGATGATAGGAGGCTTTGTGAAGTAGATGAAGAGAGGGTGCTATCGTTTTCCTTTTGGGTGTTTGGTTTACTCATCAGGAGGCATTGTTGCGGCTTTAATTGTAGCTGCAGTGTTAACAATATACTACAGATGAGGTGCACATCTCCTTGTTTGATGCACTCCACTGTTCTGTATTTATCTCTCCCCACTCTCCTCTGCGACATGTGGAGGATGCTGTTCTCTGAAACTAAACCACCCTTAGCTCACACAAGGCAATCTGATAGTTCTTTGAAATTCTGAATTTGGGACAATAAAAACAAAGAACATGATTCATTTGACAGCCAAAGTAATTACATTTTTTGTTTTTCCTCTATTTTTCTTCTGAATCTCCAGCCATTTATTTTTTTTCTTCCTCGCTGTTGTTTGGCATCGACGCATTGGTGGATTTGCAGCACAAATAAATCAAACTTGCTCAGTGTAAACAAAGGTGCTGGGTTGGTATAACCATGGGACACAAAACAAATGGAACGAAAGAAGATGTTACCCTGTTTCTAGGCGTGAAATTCCTGAGAGCACTTGATGGCACGCATCCCAGAATTTGATTATTTATAAAGTTCAAAAGACATGACAATGCACGATGAATGTTTCGTGTTTTCTGTGGGGAAATCAGGTTATAAATACAGGCATCAGATGAATTACACAACATTAAGGATTAGAATCTGAATCTGTCACGTCTTCAAGGCAGAGAAAAATGTGCAATACAGTGTTCTATTTAAAGTGGGGAGGCCAGAAAAGTTCTGGGAACATTTCATTAAACTATACAACACAGCAGGTGCTATCATCTTATACCTCTGATGACCTAAAGCAAGATTAAAATAGTGCAAGACATACACCTATTTGCTTCTTGACAAGAGTTAGACGACAAGCTTGATGTTTGTGCAGTAAGTGTGTGTGCAGTAAATGTGTGCAAATGTCAATGCAGTAAGTGTATGTAGGTGTATGTGCAGTATATACAGTATATGTGCAGTAGGTGCATGCACAGTAAGTATATATAAGTGTATGTGCAGTTATTGTATGTGCAGCTATAACATATAAGTGCATGTGCAGTAGTGCATGTGCAGTAGGTGTATATACAGTATATGTGCAGTTATTGTATGTGCAGTAGGTTTATCTGCAGTATATACAGTATATGTGCTGTAGGTGCATGCACAGTAAGTATATATAAGTGTATGTTCAGAAGGTGCATGTGCAGCTATAACATAAGTGCATGTGCAGTAGGTGCATGTGCAGTAGGTGTATTCTATGGCTAAGCTAGCTGGCTATCACTTTATATATATACTATATACTGTATACTGTATATAATAATATTAAGACGAAGAATAAGGATAATCTGCAAGCTAATGATGCTGTGATTTTCTACAGCAGAGAAACTGTGTATTTGTATAATGGGTACTACTGTGTACCCGTTGTATTTCTACATAGAGTATTTCTACTGTGAAATATCGTGAATTTCACAGATCTCTTTTTCTTGCTTGATGTCATCTTTATCGGAACGGAGTGATAACTCAGTTTCTGAGGGCTCTGAAGTGAGAGAAGTGTACTTCAGTGAGAAGAAGACTTGATTAAAAAGCTATCCAGCTACAGGAGGGGAGACAGAGACGGATTGTTTAAGAGACAGATGTGTATGATTGCACTGGGATCATCTCCTTGTGGCCAAACATCCTCCTGAGTGTTGCTCTTGATCGCCGGCTTCATTGGGTGGGAGTTTACTGGCAGGGACGGTCGTGGCTGATAATGAGTAATGCAGTCGATACTCTCCTGACAGATAAGGTCCGTTCAGATTGGACGCCGAGCGGCGTGGAGATGCTGCCACCGCCTGCATCAAACGAAGGACCTGGCCCAGGGGATCGGCCGGTCATCAGTTCCACGGCTCGCGGAGTTTTTTCTCCCAAGCTAATAAAGCGGGACAGATTGAAGCTCCAGCCCTCGAGGAGGATTCCATTTAATTTACAGTTAATGAAAACAAACTGACTTTCTCCTCCTCGCTGATGGTATTTATACAGAAAATACATGATTGATTTTCTGCAGAGAAGGAATTACAAATATGATTGTCCTGGATATCACTGTAAAGCATCAAAATAAAACCTGTGATGCAATCTCAAGGTCGAACAGAATATAATCACTGGTCCTTTTGTCCATGCTCTTCTTTGCTTTCCACAATATTACATGAAATCTGCTGTATTCACTCTTCAACATCAGGTGATGCTCATTGTTTACAAAACATTAGCAGGAAGTAGACTGAAGAATCCTTGGCTGTGAATTTGCTCGGCTTCAAGTCTAAGTCAAGATCAATTCGACAAGTCTGTTTGCTCATCCCACCCTTAGAGCTCCTCATCCTGCATTGAATCCAGCTCACCGTGTATGTTTGTACAAGTCGTATTGTGTGTCTTGAATACTGGAGACCAACTTAGGACCAGGCTTCGTAAAGAAACATGGAATTCCAGCTGCTACTGCGTATTTCAGCTGCAGGAACCGCCCCTCCAACCTACTCCGCTACGGCTTTAACCGTAAATCCTAAAACAACAGCTACATACCAACATCTTCATCAACTATTGAGACGGTTGCTGTGGGATTCCTCTGCTTGTTTTGTGTTTGCAAGCTCACGTCGAAGCTACCGCAAAATTACAACGTGACCTCATGAGGCCGCGATGCAACAGAAAGGCTATAAACATCTGTGCAGCCCCGAGTTCCTGCAGTGGGAACTGCATAATGGAACCGATGCAGCAAACCCAGGACAGCTTGAGTGTTTTCTCTAACTAGCTCTTTTCTTTCTTTCTTTTTGACGCACATTAAAAAAACATGACGAATTCAGTTCACCTTGATCTTTATACAGACGCCTCTCTAATGTGCTCAGAATGTGTCCTAACCAACAGGAGTCCTGACTTTTATCTTCAAATATTTTAAGACCACACCCCACAAACACCCAGGCCGACCGAGTCCCGAGTTGCATTTATAATACATCAGAAACATCAGACGATTCTCCGAAGGGGATTATTACATCTATATCTACCTGTAAGAGAAAGTCTTTTATTTTACCTCCGTAGCAGAAACAATATGGACCAATTCCCCGGGATTCAATCGAGGAGTCCGGCTCTTAGATTAGGCAGATGAACAAATGCACTCAGACAGAAGGATCTGGGTCTCTGCCTTCGTGTGAAATATTACAGACCTGATTGGACGTGACACGGCTATAATTCAGGCTGGCGGAGGGACCGGCCCTTTGCTCGCATGCACACACACTAATGCACATGCCATACACTTGTTATCTAATCTAATTTACCAAAATGTTCATCAGTATATCTTTATGCTTGCTGGAGCTACAATATCATATCACCAATAATTCCACCGCCTGCCGTCAGTGATAATAGTGAAAGATGATGAGCACCAACACGCATTAATATACTAAACAACCGGATGACGGTTTGATGGATGTTTGGACGCGGCTCAGGGCTGAATTCAAAACTCCACAGTCAAAAGGCCTCTTTAAATTCCTCCTTCACGTATGCGTGAACTTTTGCATTTTTCTTTTTAATGATTTTAGATTAAATCCAAGTGGCCTAATTAAGATGGACTTAATTACATGAGATGAAAGATTGATTCTCTAATTTCTCATTTTAAGGGCAACATGTATTGACTTGACCTGATGGTGACATCAATACAATAACTTTACTTTGCAAGTCGGGTATATTTTATTTTATTTACAATATTAGCGATTTAAAAAGAATTATATCAAATGTTGATGTTCTAATCTCTTTGGATCATCCATTTTTTCCATACCGCTTATCTTGTTGCAGGGTCGTGCGGGAGCCAATCCCAGCTAGCATTGGGTGAGGGGCGGGGTCACCCTGGTCTGGTCACCTGTCAATCACGGGGTTGACACACAGAGACAAACAACCAGTCACAAACACAGTAAGAATTGTGGACACTTTAGAGTCTCCAGTTAACCTAACTATGTGTTTTTTGGTGTGGGAGGAAATCGGAGCACCAGGAGGAAACTAACACAGGCACAAGGACAGCAGACCAACACAGAAAGGCCTCAGAACCTTCTGGCTGTGTGCTAAACACTCACAACGGATCAGGTATAGTTTTGGTTTTGGATGCGTTGGAGATTAGCTCCTATTTTGTGAGAATAAATTAAATATTAGCTTGAATGTGTGAAAATCATAGAAATCCTTAAGATGCACACGCACACACCGCTTCAAGATAAAGCTCGTACGAGGGCAGCCCGGCGGAAGCTTTGGTTTGTAATGTATTTCCCCAAGCACGAATGAAAGATCTTCTTACTTTGCTAAACTCTTCAATTATTTCGACCCTGAAGCTCGAGACTTATGATTAAAACAGCTGCGATAATTCAACTATTAGCACCGAATGACTTCAGCCGACACGAGGGATGATTCGACTCATGCAGCTCACGTCCGATATATTAAGTGTTTTATTTTATCTGAAAGCCCGCTGCGCAACTTCCTGTGCATAAGAACACGTATTGGTACGCTGTTTAATTTCAGTGCTTTCTTGGGAGACAAGCTGATCTCAGGACAGCACACACAGCAATCGACTTCCTGAACATCTGTGCTTCTGTCCGGGTGCTGGATCTTTGCTCCAGATGTTCTGGCATCTGATTACAGAACAGCCTAATGAAACAAAACCAGCCAAATAAAATGACGTTGTTGCTTTAGAGTGTGACGACCGCAGGGTTTGGGAACTGTTCTATTTCATCAACCGACTGCGATGAAGATCAATGGCAACAAAGGTCGTCTGCACTATGTATTGCATGAGTATTAATTAAGTATTCTCCGCTCCTGACCAATCCGATCCGACCCATCTTCAGGTCCAATGCTCAAACAAGCATATCAGAGGTGCCCACATATATAAGAAGAACCATCCAGGACATGACTTATGAGACATTGACACGTATAAAGTGGTGTTGACACTGTCAATCACAAATGCAGAAAAAAGAAAGTCCAAATTATGTCTTTCAGGCGAGTTATTACACAAACTTTAATTTCCTGTCCCTACGTCCTAGTTATTCCCCCGTCCGTCGCTCTAGACAAAGTCTAGCAATTAGCTCGTCTCATTCCGCAGACGGGGGCTCAAACTGGAATGAGTTTGTGGGTCGTGTTAGCGGTGCTTTCTAATGACGACCCTTGGTATTAGCCATTAGGGGAGCAAACAGCTGTGCTTACACCCACAAGCTCACAACAGAGCCTGCATGGTCATTATGGGAGGTTGGTGGGGTTGAGGTTACTCGTACGGCTCAGCTATTAACACGGGCAATCAAGAGAGGGAATTAGCAGTGGATACGGAAGACGGTTTAATTGTGCAAAGCAGAGTCTGGCCTCCAGCCTTCACCCAGGGAGGATATAGGAAGCCGAGAGCAAGTACAAAAAGAGTTTAAGTTTCTTTTATCCAGCCTGTTCGACAACGTATAACGGTGAGCTGGGGTACAAGCGAGGGCATCACGCTGTAACGAGCTTCGGGTTTGAGATCAGTATCAACATACGTCAGGTAATCAATAATCCTCAGCGGCCATCAGCATCGGCATCATCGGTTTCATTACAAAAACATCGATCCAATTCTGGAGTTTAACTTTTCTTCATTTTTTCCCAGTATAAATATTGAATGGTGTTTTCCATCCTCTGACAGATGACACCACCCTCTCTACCCCTGAACTCTCTCACCTGTCAGCGCTTACACAAGTGAAGATGAACACGGCCTTATATATTCATATTGTTATTGCTTGTCAAAACACGCCTCAGCCTCCCTGCAATCCTGTTATCCAGTGAAAAGACTTTACGCAGCCAAAACATCTCAAAGACTTTATTCTGACATGGCTAACTAATATCCCAAAAATCTATTTTCGTCAGGTTGGCCAAGATAAGTAGCATCTTCATCTATATGGTGCCTATGACATCATCAGTTGACTGATAAAAAGGGTAAAATCAAACATGCACCAAGCAGCATGTGAACGCCCATCAGGTCCTTTAATTATCTGACCTTCAGCCCTGACGAGCATCTGCTGACTTGTGCTGCGACGCACAGGCGGCCAATCGGGATTAAAGTTCCAATAACTGCTCTTTTTAATGTGTTGACAATCCATCATATCCCTCTCACTAATACACTCGCGCGCTCACTCTTCTTTCTCCATTCGTCAACAAAATGTATCACAGAATCATCGATTGGGCGCAAACAAAGAGTGAAACAATCGGCGGAGGAGAAACAAGTAAAGGGTTGTCACTCATTGATTTACTTGTCAGGGCAGGTCTCTGATCAGTAGCAGTGGTGTGTTAATGCGAGAGTGTGTGTGTGTGTTAGTTTACTTGCAGGGGGAAGAAATGGGAGCTGCTGGATGCCACAACAACATCAAACAGTAAATCTATTTTTTTTAATAAACGCCAGCAATTGCTCCAAGAAGTCTGAGGCGCCGTGACTGAATCACACGTTCTGACTTAATCAACTACTGCTTTGTGTCTCAGGTTCGCCGAATTTTTTTATAACAAAATTCTTCTTGTTAAAGTGATTAAACAGCTTGTTGCTTCGACCTCATGATCCGGTTTATTCTGCATTACTGTTGAATCATGTTTAGTAGCAGAAACAGGAGGGTTTGCAGTAGATATCACAAGCTTTGCTGGAACACATTGAGCTTCTATCCATAATGAAGTGTGTCTGCTTGAAGTAAAGTCTTCATAGAGGATGAAAGTATCTGTCTTATGAAGGGAAGCACTGCCACCTAGTGGACGAAGAGAGTGCCTGCATGTGTTTGTTTTTTTTTTTTTAAATCATTTTAGGATACTTTATAAATCCCTCAAGGGAAATTATTCTATGCATTAAAACTCATCCTTAGGTAAACATAAAACACACAGTGGACAGACACACCCCGGAGCAGTGGGCTGCCACCGGGGAGCAGTTGGGGTTAATGTTGTAGGAGGGGAAGGCGGTTGTGTCACTAACTATGCCCACAATATATATTACAAACAAACCCTAACTATGTCAAGTATTATAATGAATAACTGCTGGAGTGCTACATTAGGTGTGAGGAAACTTCTGTCCAAGTAAGTTCTCCTCTTCATCACTCCACTAAAATCAGATCGCAGTTCTTAAGTTCACGGCTCGTCTCGTATCAGAGGGTAATTGGCAGGAATCCTGAAGCCTAAAGAGTCCCTCAGGTCTGTTTTGTTTACGGAGAAACTTTGGCATCTGTGAGATGCCTCTCTGCTTTAATGCTCTGTCCTTATGCTAATCCTTGAAGACTCCAGCTCGCACCTTCCAACCCTCATTATTTTCAGGCTATTTTTGAGGTAAACAATGTAGAGTAGCTCAGAGCCGGTGAGATTTCCAACCCAACCCATTATGCAGCAGTGAAGATGGAAAACAGATGAATAGTAGAGGAAACAGACTTCATAAGTTATTTACTGCTGCCGAGGTCAGTCACCCCAAAGACTCTTAATCACACGACTCACTGAAAGAATATGATGGATTAAGTCATCACTTTCTTGACATGCTGTGTTTTTAAAGAGGAATATGAGACATGAATTGGCCCATCGATCGTTCACAAATAAAAAATGAAGTACCCTGAAGTCAATAATGTTTTTCTTCTCCATTTTAATAATTGAGCTTCACTGTGCAGAGTTTGACACCAGAAGGCTGTTTTCACATTCATCAAACAAAAAGTAAACTTTCTCCGAGCTCATTTACAATCTGATTTTAAGAGGCATTTAACGAGCATTATTTGTGACATCACAAATACTAATGGAGCTGATCTTGATCCAATATTCAGTGGACACACGTATGATGTTGAAGCCTCCAGTGCACAAACAGTGAAAGTGAACATTTTAATGATGTCATTATAATTGTTTTAATCCTGTAATACATGTGTGGAGGGGATGTCTAGGAGTAAATAAAAGAATTAATTTATATATCAGGGATCAATCCAATCAGTCAAAACCTCGTTCAACATTTCAAGTCTTAGTGGAGACGATCACACGTACTTACTGTCTGTCACTACAGATACAGTAAATACACGGAAAAATTCCACCCATCAAGTACTTCAAATCCATTCTCGGAGACTTTTGAACATCGATCACAGGAATCGATGAACACCAACAAAACATTTTAAATGCCATCAACAATATGTTATATCTATCGAAGTAGAGGACATTAATCACTTTCACTGAGTACCTGGTAGCAGCTGATCAAAGTGATGGTTTAAATGATGACTTTAACAAGTCAACTCTCAATCACAGACCCCCCCC
>CAAKHC010019042.1:17165-32589 GCA_901007825.1 Macroramphosus scolopax
CCCCCCAAACTGTTGAATGTTCTCGGTCTTATCTCAAACACCTCCGTTCTCATGCATACAATTAACCCCCTCCCCCCCCCTGTTCTTGACCATTACCTTGTTAGCATAAGCACAATAGCTGGACAGAGGAAAGAGCTGCAGAGCAAAACAGTCTGAAAAGATTTGCAAATTTCCAGCCACCGCCTCCGTCAGTCAGCTCGTATGTACATTTATCTTTGGTCAGACAAGTTATCTTGTTCTGCTCTCGATTGCTCGGTCGTTTGCGGTCGGCCGGTTAATTATAAAACTAACCTGACCTTTGTTTTCTTCTTCTGCAGACTAATGTGAACAAATTCAAGTGTAAAGCGGTTCAGTTTATCCCAACACGAGAAACAAAACAAGATGTAACTGATGGGAAAATCAGATACTTTTAGTTAACCCTTAAAAAGAATGGATGAGCCATGAAAACTTCACTGACTTGGAAAAGAAAACTTAAAAATCTGATATTGCACGATCGCTCAGCTTATAGCAACGACTGCTTTTGGATACCGTCATCACTTATCTCCAAAAATATAACATTAAAATAGCCCATGATATGTGGAGTTCTGCAAAAAAAACAAACGAAGCACATGGTTGCTGCTGATGGACAGTTTATTGTTTTACATCCCATCAGTACAGATTTCCTCACCTACCGACCGAACGCCGCTACTGATGTCAGACATGTAACGTACAAGGAAATTACACAAAGTTTAGGGTAGTAACAGCGGCAGCCAGGCACATTTCTCTATGTGGGGAGAACTGGAAGTTTAAAAAAAATAAAAAGACAAAGGTAGCTTATAAAAGGCAAACATTCACCAATATTTTAGGATATAGGTAGTTTTGAAATGAAGGATTTACAAAAAAACAACATATCTTCATTTATCTTCTGTTTTCAAGTCTAGAAACCATGTAAACATTTTCTTTTTAAAATAGACTTTGTCGTTGCACATTGGTTAAGACGATACATTCAACAGTGTAATGGGAACTATTTTAGTGCAAATAGTGTCAAAACTCACAGAGACAGATTATCAGGATTTTAAAAAAAGTTCATTAAAAACGAGGTCTGTACGTTCAATACTCTTAAAATCACAAGAAATCATTTAAACCCTGCAAACTGAGGCTGTGTGAGCAAGAAAGGAACTCGGAATCTCTGAAAGCAAAATACTGGCTGCTCTTCACACTTAAAAAAAAAACAACATCAAACCCCTCCCAGATCAATATAACATGCATCAACAGAAAGCATACATTTAAGAATTAATCATACTACAACAAAAACTGAGAAATAAAGGGCCCCCGAGTACAAGGCTTAGCAGGGATTAGAAGAGAATTGAAGCCGAAACTTCAAACCGAATGGCTCTAAACAGCAGCTTTGAACTGCCTTTTGCCTGCAGGGCAACATGCAGGGTTTGAACAGACCCACGACTCTCTTCACACATGTGCAAATGTCCATGGAGGGAGGGATAGGCTGGTGGTGGGAGGGGGCAGAGGAACTACCTAGCAACTCTGCAAGCCAACTTACTGGAGTAATTTAGAGTCCAAGTGTGTTGCATGTCAACAACGGTGATTATGAAATTCTGTGGCCAAGAAGCTCCTCGACGGAGAACGTGTACCGGGATCAAAGCTCTGTGACTTTATCCGTTAACCAGTGACACCCCGTGATGCAGAGCTCGCTTCCACATGTAGTACGTGGAGCGAGGAGTGAAGGGGAAGTAGGACCTGAACTCTTTAAACGTTGGGAAGGCTTTCTCCTCAAAGCGCTGCTGCAGGAACAGCTTGGCCTTGGCCTTGAAGTTGGCCAGAGCCACAACATCCATCGCGAACGTTTGCCCGTCTATCGGGTTGTTGGCGTGAAGGGGGTGCATTGGATGCGGGGCGGTGAAGGGGGGCATGTTGGGGTTTCCTAGATATTTGGGACCCTCAACAAATGGAAGGACGTCCACTCTCGTCTCCAGGATCTTGTTTGGTGTCGCGATGTCATCCAGAACCTCGGGGACATCGATCCCTGCGCTCTCCGTGACCACCCTCTTCTTCGTGTTGCGGTACTGGTTGCTCCGCCACAGCCAGTAGAAGCAAGGGGACATGGAGGGGAACTTGAGCTTGAACTTAGTCAGGGATAGTTTGGACCTCTGGACATGTATCCTCGCAGCATCTCTGAGCTGCTTTTTATTGATGTAAGCCATCCTGAAACTTCTGTGCTTCCGCCTGGAGGTCTTCAACCTCGGCGTGACTGGCTGGTTGTTGTTGTTGTTGTTGTTCAGCTGGACCGTTGAGAGACTCTTTGGACTTTGGCTCTTGTCTATATCAGAGCTTTCCTCACTGCTGCCAACACTGGCTTTGTAGCCTCCATTGAACAACAAGGCTTCTCGCCTCCAGTTGTAGTAGGTGGATCTGGAGATTCCCGGGAAGTTTCTTTTGAAGATCCTAAAAGGGAAGGAAGTGTTCATGGCGATGCAATTCTGCAAGCAGCGCTTAGCTTCCTGCATGTGAGCCACATTCTGGGCCCGCTCG
This sequence comes from Macroramphosus scolopax, assembly GCA_901007825.1. NCBI lineage: Eukaryota > Metazoa > Chordata > Actinopteri > Syngnathiformes > Centriscidae > Macroramphosus > Macroramphosus scolopax. Next base: position 19,692 of record CAAKHC010019042.1, read on the forward strand.
AGATCCAGGTTCCCGAGGCTGAGGCCGAACATACTGGCCACGCTGTCGTGCTGGTCCGGCTCGTCCTGCTTCGCTTCAGGAGAAGAAGACCAGCTCTCCTGCTCCGTGCTCTCTCCCGGACTTATCTCTCCAGTGGAAGACGAGGTGGAGAAGTTTCCTCCAGATTTCATGAGCTCTTGCTTCCAGTTGTAGTAGGAGGACCTTGAGATTTCTGGGAAAAACTCTTTAAACTGATGCAGAGGGATGAGCTTGCCTTCCAAGAAGCACGCCTGGAGGAAGTACTTTGCCTCGTACCTTCCCGCGGACTTCTTGCAGTGCTCCTGCGTCTGCCTCTTCCAGCGGTAGAAGGTCCTCTTGGTGATGTTGTACTTGTCCTTGAGACTGGGGTAGGAAAACTGCGTTTCTTGGTTCAGCAGCTCCCCGCTCTTGATGGACGAGCCGCTCTGCTCGCTGTCAGGACTTCTAGATGTGAGGTCACTTGCCTGGCCTAGTGCGACAAAATGATCGGGCCTGAACAAGGACCCTGACTGCAGCTCGCCGGACCACATGATGTGCACGGTTACCGGCTCACAATCCTCCGGCCAGGTCCTCGGGCGTATGATACGATTGAAATAGGGTCTGATCTTATGGTTGAACATGGGGTAGATGGAGTAGATCTTAACCTTCAGGACAGATGACAGGGCGTAAACATGCCACATGTTGGCGTAGGAGCCGGGGAAGCACGAGGCTTTGACATCTGCGTCGAAGATGGCCTCCAAGACCGTTGCAGGCAGGTTGAGCATTTCCTCCGACTCCTCGGCACAGAGACTGAAGCGAACAGCCTGGAGCATCATCTTTGAATCAATCATTCCAGACAGGTAGTACCTCTTCCACAGCAGCATCTCGACTACAGTCCTAACCTGTGACGGGGAAAAAAAAACACGGATTAACATTCCTAATCCAGGACGCTGAATTAACATCAAGAACAGCAAGAAGCAATACAAAACCATTGGACTTTAAAAGCATCTGTGCTCACCTGCAGCTCCAAGCTCAGCCCAGTGTTGCCCACTAACAGCATGCTGACCGCATCAAACAGCAGGTTGCCATTCCCCTTACAGTTGAGTGGCAGGAGGTGTCCGGGGGCGTCTGCTGGATACAGGCCGTGAGCGATCTCATCCACGCCCGCCCACTCGGGGAAATCCTGACATGGGGTGCTGGGGAGCTGGAAGGGAGCGAGGACCTGGTGCACCTCCAGGGCTTTCGTGGTCAGAGCTGCCAGGCCTGAGCTCTCCGTGGCCTCCTGGAGCCCCCCCAGCACGGACAGCACAACCTCTTCTCGTTGAATCATACCTGTGGATCTGACGGAAGGAAGATGGAAGAAGAAAGGAAGAGGAAAAGCTCTGGATGTTTAGATATAAACTAGTACATCAGTTTACACCCCCTGAGTGACCTACTGGTCAGACAGCAGCGAGTTTACAGATGTCAAAAGACACCCCCCCTCCCTCCCCCCTCTGTGCCAGGAAAGGAGACTTATTCACTCCCACAGTAGCACTATCCTCATTTAATTAGCAAAGATTTTATCACATTATTTGAATTATCATCATTTTATTTGTTTGTATGTGTTTCCTGTAAATTGCTGTTGCAAAAACTACAGTTTCCCGTTGGGGATCAATAAATTAAACAATCAATCTCAACCAAGTCTAATGTTAACAATTGACTATTTAAACACAAACAACAACATTGAACTACTGTTGGTGCAACACCTTCCTCTCCTTGTTTGCTCTCCCCTAATACCTGCACGAGTATTGTGTTCCTTAATGGCTGTTTTTCCTCAATAACTCACAGAGACGACAATAGTTTAACATTTAAAATATAAAAAGCAATTCCTGCAAATAGATTTCCAAACACTGCTGGTGTTTAATAAAGCTGTAAGTGCTTTACAGATAGAAATATTTCCGATCTTCTGCTTTGCAATGAACCACCCAGACATCTCAGATCATCCACACTGCTTTCTGTACGTGGAGAGGCAGCGTTGAGTTTCTATATACCACATCTGGATCAAACTTCCAGAGAACCGCAGGTCTGCAACGACTCTCAGCTGTTTTAGATCAGGACTGAAGACTCCTGATTGCCACTGCCTTTCTTTGAATCCAATAATCTATACTGTTATTGTGCTCCACTCTTATTATTGTTTTCCCTTTCATCATTTTATTGTTTTTATCATTGTGCTCCTCTATAATGCCTTTAAAGCTGTATTTAAAGCATTTGAATTGCCTTGTGGAAATGTGCAATAAAAATAAACGTACCTTGCCCAAACATAAGTCAATACAATTAGACTGTTATTGCTTTATGATGACTTTAACTTAAAGCTATTGGCTGCTGGTTTGATTGGAACTGGATCCATTTGTTGCTTGTTTCTCTGTCTCTTTGTGTTTAATTAACTTGTTCCTAAACATTCAAGCAATTAATTCAAGTAACGGAGTTTAGTCCGATCCGCTGTAGGTTGCACCTGTAAGAATATAACTCCCATCTTTAGGGTTATTTAAACAACAAATGCACCGAGAGTGACCGCAAACCTCCGCCAGGCTCCACGTTAAAAAACGCTACTTTTACGCTTTGTTGAATGAATCTGCCCACAAATTTAAGGGGTTCTCCTTTGACCAATGCTGCATCACTCCAACAAGTTCGGCGAAAATCGGCTCAGTAGTTTCTGCAATATCCTGCTAATAAACAGGCAGACGTTACAAACCAAATCCAATGACTCCAGCGCACCTTGGCGGAGGTGACCCCAATTATACCTGAACGTCCTGGGACGAGATCGAACCTCGAAGGATGTTTGTCGAGCAGAGTTCCACTTGGCAATCCTCAAGTTTCTCAGGGGGATTTAGTCCATTGCTCGGGGGTCCTGTCCTCAGGTCAGCTGCGGAGATTTCGGAGAAGATCTGCGGTTACTTCTCAGGAAATTGTCAATCGTCGATTTGCTTTTTTTTTTTGTGAGTGTGTGTCTGCGCCGAGAAACCCCCTCCCTTTCTCTTCCTACTGCCCTGCCTCCCACCTTTCCTCCTCCTCCTCCCTCTCCTCCTCCTCCTCCACCTTAAGTAAGCCAGGGTCAATTTCAATGTGAAGTGTTAACAAAAGCCAATGTGTGAGGAAGAAGAGGAACTCAGGCCAGTAGATTACCACAGATTATACTTTGGGTTTAATCAAAACGTTTTTGGTCAACAGGTCAACTTTCAAGTTTATTTGTCAAGTTCTCTTGGAGTGCAAAGTTATTTGAAACTACACAAAAGCAGATTTTACTCCAGTACTCGTTTCATGTATTTAAATAAATTTTGCACAATGCAATAAAATGTTAAAACAATTTTACATTCCTATGCAATGATTTTTTTTTGCAGTTAAGTCGACAGACTGCGCTGCAGAGGCGGTGTTGTTTGTGGATTAGACTGGGTGTGGACGTGAAGTCCCTGAGAGGAGAGGCAGGCTCCTGAGCTCCAGGTTGTCCTCCGCTGTATCACTTCTAACACCTCCTCTCCTGCCTTTTGCAGGATTTCTGTAATCAAGGCCTTTTGTTCCACACACGCACAACAATCCCCGCCGGTGGCCCCAACCCCCGTGGCCCTGACTGTGGACCCCAAGCCTTTTACACATACACACACTCAACACAACAGGGGACAACAGCATTTGGCCCCCACTGGTCTGTCCGCTCCGAGCACCAGGCAGACTAGCTGGTGCCTCGGTTCACCGGGGTTTCCAAAGCTTTCACCTAAAGCTTATCAGCTCTTTGGACAATGCGGGTGTGTGCCTGCATGCGTGGGGGGTCGCAGGAGAAGCAGCACAGTTTCACCACTTTGTTTTGTACTTCAGAGATAATACATAGACACCCGCTTGTTAGGAAAAAAGGCTGTTGAGGTGTTTGAATAATCAGTTTGTCAGACAAGATTGGCCGTCTTTGACCTCAAACGTTGAAGCGGACACAGCGTGTTTGTGTTTGAATACAATCACAAATGTTTCTGCACATTTTGAAACGAGGATGATGAAATGTTTTGTGAGGATGTGTCAAAAATTTGTCTGAAATTGCACCACACAAAAAAGCCTTAAAAGCATATTCAATCACATTTAAAGCTGCAGTTTTCTATTTATAATTAGTACAGTAAATTGACAACCTGATTGACCTTCATCAGGTCAACATTGTCCTGCTGCTAATACTCAAACTAAACAAATATACTGAATATTCACCATTGTGCCCAGATCTTAAACTTTGATTGTAGGTTAAGATAATCCTTTAAAGTGTTTTACATCAAACCCCTTGCCCCTCCTCTCCTGCATCCCCTCTTCAGTCATCTTGGTCTAATTCAGTTCTTCTCATCCCAATAAAACTAATATCCAGAACCGAAGTAGAACTGCCTGTGATGTAGTATCACTCATCCAGATGTGGATTCTTCTCTGTATTCATATTCTTGTTAATGTGTGTGTGTGTGTGTGTGTTCAGCATCCACTCAGCCCCCTCAGACTCTCGGCTGTAGACAATCACACACCTATCACACGCCTTAGGTGTGTAGATTAGCTGTGCTGCACTGCACTGTGAACACAGTAGTGGGCTGGCTGAAGGCATTTAAAATGCAAATAGGGCAACACTGAGGACCGGCTCCGGCAGTCTCTCACCTGCTGTGTGTGTGTGTGTGTGTGTGTGTGTGTGTGTGTTACAGTTTGTATGTGTGTGCAGGTGTGGCTGTGTGTGTACAAACAAGATCCAAGCCAGTAGCGTGCTTGAGTTTAGTCTGTTAGATCAGGTTAAATATCAGGTTTTATCTCCGAGTCGAAGGGCTGATTTTGGCCGAGCTGCTCGTTCTCCTGCACGTTCTTGCTCTGAATACCAACACGCCCTCCAGCTGCAGGCCAATGAAGTATTCTGTGCAATCGATTCCAAAAGTCTAACAGGCTTTGCGAACACCTCGATGTTATGATTTTCAGATTAAAACCATTAGTTGATCAGATGAAGGGCTCCCAGGGTGAGTTTTAAAAAGCGGTCGGGAAACAGCAAGTTCATTTCTCTCTGTTGCTCTACAGCTTCTAAGAATGTTTTACAGATTCAATGTGAAGCAAAATAAAAGGTTCCTGCAGAACGACCGTGCTTTTCGTCTGCAAAGAAAACAATGAGGAGCAGATCCTTTGAATGTTTTATTTTACATCTGATAGAGACACGGATAATAAAAACAAACATGTAGCATCTTGCTAAAGCTAAATTAATAATAAAAAAAAAGGAAAGGGAAAATGCATGTTAGGTTCTGAATAACCAGCAACATGCTGGATTGGAGCTCACAGACAAAGAAAGGAAACTCTATGTACATATTTCTGCCAGCAGTAGATTATTTGTATTGAATCGTAGCGTACTCGGTTGACTCAAACTCTCCGACAGCCACTTCGTCGGAGCCGTCGGGGAAAACAATCTCAGCATAGGTGACATCGTCTGCACTCCCAACCTAAAGACAAAGTCAGGAGTTACACCAGGAGAATGTTTCCTTCTTGTCTATGTTCTTGAAAGATGGTGATCTTACATTGTTGGACGTGTAACGAGCCTCAACAGGCGACCGGCTGTCTAGAAGATAAATTCACACAAAATAAAAAACATCAATTTCTGTGCAAACAGCTGCGAGTGATCAGTGCAAGTATGTGGAGGAAGTGAAGCAACATGAGAATGTGATTCTTCATTAATCATTTACAGAATAATTACTGTCGTGTGGGGAACAGTGTGCAGGAAATTAGCACATCTCACGTAAATGATTGGCTCAAAGCCCACAAAGTACAGTTGTGCAAGGGGACGTGTGTTCATACGGACACGCGTTTGGGGTCAGACAGTTCCTACTTTGGGTGGCACAACACAAAGTTATTCTGGCTTCAGGAACTTACTTGTTCTTCTTCTCTTCGCCACAAACAGCGCAACCACCGCCGTCAACACCACACCTGCTGACACCCAGGCGGTCGAGACGAACACTCGCCGTTTGCCACCTGAAACTTCAGATCAGAGTCATTTAACATAAAACTGCTTGAACCTTAAAGGTGCTATGTGTAAGTTCAGGGTGATTCACTTCAGTGCAAAGACAACATGAGTGTTTAATTCTTTGATATTTAAATCATACTGAACTGAACTAACACTGCCTGTCGCTATTTAGATGTTACTGAATATCCAAATTCTGAGTGTATTGATTGATATACCGGGTAAGTGATCAAGCTTATATTTAATTTGTAATTACATATGATACCTTACCTCCAGGTCGAAGGTCTCCGTCAGGAAATAAGCCTCTTCCTTTCCTTTTGAGAGCTACAAAGTGAAGAGCGATTAGCACCAATTCTTTGCACTCGACACCAAGAAGTGTGCTGTTTGCCAACAAATCAAACCTTGGAGTCGGATCGACAGCTCCACTGAGCTCTGGACCGCAGTGGAGACGGCCACAGTTGCTCTGCAGCTAAACGTCTTATTCCCAGGTGTTTGAGGGGTGACAGTCAGAGTTATATCACATGCAGATTCCTGTATGATTCCATCTTGCACGTCTTGTTTTATCGTCTCGCCGGCTTCGTCTATCCAAGTCAAGACGACCGACTGTTGGTTCCGTGTTAAGCACTTCCCGCGCCTCCCTTTGAGGAGAACACACTGCAGTGACACTGATTCTCCTGCCTTAAGTCTGCGGGCATCTGAAAGAAAAGTATTTAGGACACTCCAAACATCCAACCACGCAGTAATACTTTAACGGTACTCACTTCTGTGACGGGTGACGACACCCGGCTGTAGTTGGCAGCGGTGTCGACCTCCATCATCTTCTTTGATTTCCATGGTGCATTCTGAGTCTTCATTCTCTGATTCAACATTCTGGATCTTTCCCTTACTGATTATCGCAATGTACTCACTATTTGTTACTGCTCTTAGTTTCCGTATATGATAGCAGACGGAGTCTCTACATGGAAATGTAACGTTAAAGCCCCCTTTAGCAGATATCGGGTAAAAGTCTCCGTTTACACCTGCAAATAGAGCCGGGTCAGACTTCACAGAATGTCAAAGGTGCAAAGCGTGATCACAAGCTGAGGTTGTATTAATCTTTCTCTTACCTGTTGTGATAAAAGGAAGCAGCAGCAGCCTCATCACAATGTGAATGGTGTCAACCATCCTGTGTGCAAATCTCTTTCCTGTGAAAATGCACACTTGAGGAGGTTCACCCTCACCTCTATTAACATTAGCCAACAGAAATGTCACTTCCTGCCTTGGCAAACATCCTCCGCCTGCCTTTGGTCTGACTGTGCATCAGAGTACAAAGCTTCAACCCCGGCGTCCTGGCAGACGTTGGTTAAACTACACTATGGCCGTCCTTACAGTGTGTTGTTTGAACTGACGTAGCCACTCTGACACCACCCGTTGTTCTGAAGACCAATGTTCTGAAGCTGTTTGGCATTTTGGTCATCACCGTCTTGTTTTCTTTAACATGAAGTGATCATATTTGCGACAGAGGTGGGAGTGTCTCGGACACACATTGCTCGGCCTCCATGCTGATTGACAGGTAGTGGCTTGTCAATCACAGGGAAGCCCCGCCCTTCAGTATTTCCTGCTTTATCTTGTATTTTACTCTAAATGGGATCATAATTAAAAAAATGCACATCTTGTTGTATTGTTTAACATACTGATGGAGACCAGGAGCTCATCAGTAAATGATTGCTGAGGTGATGAATCAATAGGGGTCATTTCCTTCTGCAACCGATTGAGGCGCCCCCTCCTGGTCGTTTAAAGAATGCAGGTTTAAGGCTGTTTGCACTTTTACAGACCCGGATATTCGCTCCGATTCACTGCAGTGCTAATGAGCATCAGCTCCACCGCCCTCTGGATGGTGTATGGAAATTACACCATCGGCTTTTTCCTGCATTTAAACGTTCCCGAACATATGGGATGAAATTTGTTTTTTTTTTATTAGCTAATGATTATTTCAAGGTATTGGGGGCTGCTGTGGTCCCCCAATATTTATCATTCTTGATATTTATTATTGTCACAGCCCTGGATTAATAGGCCTCATCTGTTCATGTATTTGACTATAAAAGATAGAATATACTATATTTTTATTTTTTCCAGAGGGGGCAATGTGAATATCATGTGTATATATAAAATATCCTTAAGAATAATATAATATATATGTATAAATCGTACAAGTGAATGTGCAATGCTGAGACAAATATCACATTCATTGACAAGAGACAGACAACTGTTGAGTTCTTTTTATTTATCTGCAGGTCTTCGCTGCCAAACCTTTACAAACAGGTTGTTACGCTGTGTTAGGATTATATTACAAAAATATCATGTCTCAAGTTTTCAGTTAAAATCTCTTCACTGTCTGAGTGTCAACAAGGAAGTGTTGAACCTCAGACATTCAGGGAACCACAAATATGTTATATACTGCATGTTCACGCTACAGATCACTTCAGAACGGGCTCTCTATTAGTTACATCCTGTGTTAATTGCATCATTTGCATCCGCTAAACAGGTTTAACAGGTGGAATAATGGACGAAGCTTTAACACACAAATATAAAAAAAAGAAATCCCTTTGCGTATTCTTTTCACTTTCATTTTGTCATCAACAACCGTCAAACCACGGGCCTGTTCGATTCCTCATACATCCGGTTTTTGGTGCATCTGAGGCCTCCTGCTCTCGTCATCATCATCATAAATAAAGTGGCATTTAAATACAAATCACATTTTATAGACTTGTTTCCAACTGACAGCTGCAGACGTTGGCTGGCAGAGTTTCAGGGGGACCATTGTATGACATTTGTATTGCTTTACAACAAGAAGTTCAACATTCAGGTATTAAATAACGGTTTGATACCGGCTACACACATGTAGGAAGTAGATATGTCAATTTACAGCCCTAATCCAGATTAATCACAGTATCATCCACCGTTGGTGCACAGAGTCATACATGTATCCAATGTAAGCATGTAATGCTGGTCCTTTCGCTGCAGAATGTATCATTCAAACATCATTTGTAGAAGGAGCTGCTGCACCGTTCAACCCTCCTGTGATCAGTTTGTAATGAGTTAATCTGTTATTGCACTGGATTGTAATCAACTTCAGCAACCTGAGGCGTTGGTCCCTGTCAAACATTCCAAAGTCATAAAGTTTGCATGTGAAATCAAACAAAAAGGTGCCATGCAAGGACACTCGGCTCCCTTGAAGGAACTCGTCATGCTGCGATAACAAAGAGAAGAACTAAAATCATAATGTAGCTTTGACATTTACAAAAAATATATAATATCATAGGGGGACAAACACGGTATCAGACGTCGCACCATGTTCCACTTGTGGAACCGGACGTTAACACACCAGCAACGACTACAAGACGTCTTCACATTGTTCGGTAAAACACAACAGGCCAAGCAGACAAGCAAAGCACACATAAAGGAGACACTCTGTCTCTGAAGAACCCTTCAGACCGTTGTTTGTTGTGAACAGTGAGTATTGATATGTGCTGTATCGATTCACGACCATCGTCAGATTATAGCTGCAATAGTTGTTTTGGTTTGAAAGTTCTGTTCCGTTTGACGTGCTACATCCCCTCCGTCTTGCTTGCTTCGCTCTTCAGAGGATACAGTTCGGGTACCGGCAGGTGCTTCATCCTCCAAACACAACATTGAAGAGTTCATATAATAAGGCATAGAAGTTTCCCGATACCCAAAAAGATTTAGTCCGATTGAATGCAACACAGGTGCAGAAAAACACTACATGTCAAGATATATGCAGTTGGGATACGAACGTTCAGCGTCTACAGTGTACCTGTTACCTTCCTCACCATCAGCGGCTCAGAAACAAGCCAGCAAAGATAAAAGCTGCAGCTTACAGCTTTAAACAATCTCTTAGGTCCACTATCACCATCTTACCAGAGGAGGTCGTATCCCCCTTTACATCTGAAAACAAACAGGACACTTAAATAATTTCTAAAAAATAAATATGTTTCCTTTCTGATGTGAAAGTAAAAATTAACAGATGCATAAAGAAGTATTTTCCGACTCTAAACTGGGAATGACCGGTCAGGTGTTTGAAGAGGTTTGTTTCTCTTTCCGTGGTCTTGTAAAGTGCCGAAGTTGAAGGTGCGCCCTCAGTCCTGTCACAGGCTGGAGGCTTGTGTTTGCTGTATCTGTGTGTGGTGGCCCGGCTGAGCCGCCTCGCAGTCTTTTGCCCCTTCCTGCAGCCCCCGCCAATACATGAGGACGAGGGTGACGGTAGCGAAGGTGGCTGCGTTCACCGGGAAGGCTCGTATCAGCGTGGAGGTGAGGCCTCGCGTGAACACCATATAGCCCTCTCTCCTGACACTCTGACGCACACAGTCAGCGATGCTGCTGTACTGGTAGACTCCGCCCACTCCATCCGCCTGAAGCCGCGATTTGATCACATCGACGGGATAGGTGGAAAGCCAGGAGGCGATACCAGCCATGCCTCCAGAGAACAGCAGCTTGGGGATGATGTAGCGGTCGTCAGGCTCGCAGCCGAGGCCGCGCGTCAACACGTCGTAGGCCAGGAAGTACACTCCAAAACCGGGTGTCTCGCGGATGAGCGTGGTGACCATGCCTCTGTTGACGCCAAACAAACCTTCACGTTTGTAAATGCGCGCCAAGCAGTCCAGAGAGTTCTTGTACAATCTCTTGGAGGACTTCCTCTCCCCAGTGCCCTGCATTTGCATGCGTGTTTTGGCCAGCTCCATGGGGCAGCAGATCACACACTGGATGGAGCCTGCTGCTGCACCAGCAAGGAACTGGTTCATGGGGGTGTCGTGCCCCAGCAGCCGCATGGCGTTGCCCTGGACACCGAATACGATGGCATTGATGAAGGCCAGGCCCATCATGGGTGATCCGATGCCTTTGTACAAACCAAGAAACTGTAAACAAGGTCAGAGGTATCACGTCAGAGAGTCACTTTGCACGTCACTACGAAATTCAAAACACAGACATCCAGTGGTTGATCTTGTTTTTAACACCTTTAGTTAAAACACTGGAGGTCTTATTTCATCCCTTTTTTCCCCTCAGTAAGATAAAATAAGAAAAGATGAGATCATGCAACTTCTGGGAAGTGAAAGAAAACCACGTACCGACTCCTGTTTTATGATGGCCTGGAAGCAGTGATAGGTCCCACGGTACAGGGGCTTATCAAAACTCTGGACCTGCAGTCTCACCTGGAAATAACAGACAGCCTTTAGTGATCAGTTACAACCTGGAGAACAGCAGCTTCAGTGATGACAGCCAATCACAATCTGCTGAATAACGGAGGAAGGAGCTGGCAAAGTGATGAGCAGTAAAAGAAACAACCTACCAATGAATAAAGTGTGTTTTTGTTTCTCACGGTTGTGTGTTCTCATTACAAAAGTAAAATAAATGTATTAAAAGAATAGTTTTCTACCTTCACTGTGTCCAACGGGTGACCCACCAAGACTCCAGCAGCACCTGGAGATGAAGGAGAGAGAATGACTATAAAACACTGGACAATTATATTTATCATAATTAGATTTTAATAAAGACATGAGGCAGCAACCTCTGTCTTGATTACAAGTGCTAATAATTCACTCTTTGCCATTTGATTGGGATTCTTTTGATCTACAGTGTAATCCTCTTTTAATTAGACAATTTATTGATCGAATAAAACTTTCTCAGGGAGGTGATACCTACAAGTTGGCACTGTTACCCCCATACAATGTTGTTTTATCTCATCATTCTCTGGCTAAAAAGTCCTGCTGCTGGGACTGAGGTGTAATTTTAGATCATGTTTCCATCTACTCCTGGGTAAGACTGTCTATCATCGCCCCATAACACTTTTTTTAGAACATCTCTTAATGTTACATAACCTGGTCCTGTGAAGCACATGGCTTTGTTCTGATGCCAGTTTGAGCTTCTCACTTGCGTATATGCTCTTGCACGACACTGATAACAGCAATAGATTAATTACATTAAGAGTTAACGTTGGGGATGTTTAATAAGGTTCAAGGCTTTGAAGCCAAGGTGACCTAGTGGCCAAACTTTGTAATTACAAGGACGAATATATCATCTAATGTTAAAACAAAGAATAATTCAATAATTCATTAACATAACATGACAGAAACCATCACAAAGACCCATCATAACATGACAATCTTTTCCCATATCATATTTTATTGGCAAATTTCTGTTTTGGCTAGATAATTCAAAATATCCAATAAAAATGACTGTTTTGATCATGAAGGGCACAGTAATAACAATAAGGAAAATACAGACAAAACAGACCTTTAGGTCCTGATCCACCACAGTAAATAAACACAAGGAGAGCTAATCCGATATAAGCACCTGCTGTGTCACATGACCCATTTGTAAAAGTAGCCAGTGTCAGCTGACAGCCAGGAAAAGAACACAAGCATGTGTGTGTTTGACACAATGACAAGCGCTCACTCCTCAGTAAACTAGTACGATTCCGAGTAAAGACAAAACAAGGAGAGGCGTGTTGTGAGGTCGTTGTTAGCAGAGGGATGCCTTCACTATGTCAACACCCATCTCTGATTGTCATGCAGCTTCAATGTTTTCAAAAATTATGCGACTATAGCCAAACCTTATTTAGAGTTTAGAATAAAGATAAACTACGCCACTCATTAACAACAATTACTCTTCGCTCTCCCTCTAATAGGGTGTGAAACCATGTGGTCTGTCGTGTCAGTCTTTGTACTGTGACGAAAGCCTAGGATTGGTCTACGCAGGGGTGTGTGTGTGTGGCATTCATCCTGTCTGAGTATGTGGCATCCATGGAAACTTTAAACAGCCAGCAGTCCTAGATTGCAAGCTCAGGTTGCATCTACGCAGGGAGAAACACAAAGGTTGAAGCACCCGTAGAAAAGACCACGTGTATAACAAGAACAGAGGCTGGAAAGG
>CAAKHC010019042.1:32609-46168 GCA_901007825.1 Macroramphosus scolopax
GGGAGTTAGTAGCAAGGAAGTACAATTATCAAAGGTGTTGTGACTTATATTTGAAGATTACGAGGATGCAAATGACAAATGACACGTCTGCTAACAAACGACAAAGGCAATATGCAAACAAGCAGCTGTGACTTACAAAGCGAGGTGAAAAACACCTTCACATTCACTATTTAACCAGCCAGGTTTTTGTACTTTCATTTTGTTTCAGTCAAATCCGGCATGTTAACACAAAGGCAATGAATGACTTGGTTCGTAAAGAAAGGGGAACTTCCCCTGAATCTTGAAAGAATAAAATCTGAATAGACAATATCCCACCTTTTGCTTATGAGTATTATACTGAACTGACTGTGCTGCTAACACATATACAAAGGGACAACTCTGCACTAATACGAGGTCAAGTTCTGCCACTACGTCAAAATTCAATCACATGTAGAGAAACTGCAGAATTTGATTCATTGTGGCCACCTGTGGTGGTACTAAGATGATGCAGTTGTAATCTTGAGAAAGAGTTGCATCACTTTAATGATGGGGGTGGTGAGCTGGACCGTTTTGGGATTAATATCCGTTATAAAAAACAACAGGGGGAATGTCAACATAGCAAGACAACGTGAAGCTATAAAGTCCGAAATCCAGGTGCTAACTGTTCTTATTCTAGCAAACAAGATGAAGAGTCTCACGAAAGCATGTTTTCAGTGACTTAACTTACCTCCGATGCAGCCAGCAACGAAGTCCATCACCGCTCCTCAACGTCACCTAGCTAAATAAGTGAATGTTACCCGAAGCTAACGGAATAGCTTCTGAATCAGGTTCTATCAGGTGCTGTTTCCCCACAGAAACTCCGCTTTAAATTACACCTGACAGGAAAAGTCACTCACTGTATAATCTACCTAGTGAACTAGTCGACACTGGTGTCTGTGTAAGCTAGCACCTGCAAGCTTTTTACCGCTACGTCTCTAGTATACAAATGAGGACCGTTTTATTTTATCGGACAAGCTATTTAGCTTGTATATATTAAATATAACTGTACTGATGACCTATGTGTCCTCCGTGCGCCGTTGTGGCGTTTACGACCAATGCGGAAAAAGTAAAACCCTCTCCGCTCTGTCTTGAATGAAGGAGGTTTCCCTGAAGCACACAAGCGAACGTCACAGGAAGTGATTCATAAAGGGGCGGGATTAGTGGCCTGGATTGAGATTTTATCCAATCAGAGTGAGGAGATAACGCCGACACCCTAGCTCAGACCTAATGCTCTTGAGTCATTGGCTGCGTACGGAAAAGGACTCCCAATGTTAAATGTGCCGTCTGTTTTGCTTTTGAAGATGGTTCAATGATGCCGATTTATTAAGATCACATCTTGTTATGGTTTGATGTTTGACAGCTATTACTATTGGACATGAATACGCGAAATCCAAGAAATAGAAACACGATGTTACGACATAACGATTCCACTAAAACATATAATGTGGTTATCTATATAAGGAAACCATTAATTGATATCAACATGCCATGATGTAGTCATCCATGGGAGTTGTAATCCGATTTGTAATCGCAAATCGAAAAGCAATCCCCCCTCTTACGTACATAAACATTACTCGTCATTTTTTCGACCCGAGTCGGAAGTCGTGTCGCGTGGCTGGTGGTCCGACACTCCTCTTCTTCATGTGACATAACAGCAACACACTCAAGGTTACGCTCATGTAACGCAAGCGAGGAGATAATGGATCTGACAAGCATTCGCTGGCCGTTTACAGTTTGACAGGATGTACATCGCTGATTTTGTGTCTGGATCATTCGCAGGTAACAGCTAGCTAACGACCCTTATAGCCGGTTTGTAATGATGCAATAGCGTGTTTGCTAAACAACTAGCGCGCGGTGCGGGACAAACCATCTGTCATCCCTGTCTGTTCTAACTATTAATAACGACATAAACGTCGTTATTACTTTCTATAGGTGTGTAATATATCAACATGTCATTCTACCTCTCATTTCGTTGTCAAATCATCTTCATCCTTCACCGATTCTGACCGGTGAATATATCAGATAATATATACATGTAATTTGTAAATCAAACAAAATTGCCATAAAGAATCTGATGGTATATATAAGTATAGGGTTCAATTTTCATGTGCAGCTTGAAGGACAAAATTAATAACATAATAATCACTTTTACTCAGAACAAGTTTAATTAATATTTTGTTTAGCAGGAGGAAACAAGTAGTATCATGCAGAAAACAGACAGTATGACAGAGATCCTTGATGTTTAATCCATCTGCACATGACTGAACATGTTGGAGTAATAACCTTGAATGAATGAATGACTGTGTGTTCCCTGTGGCCTTGATGCTCTTTCCCTCTATAACACACAGGGGCATGTGGACTTGCAGTGGGCTACCCTCTGGACACTGTGAAGGTACCCTACGTGGATGACGTCTGAAACATTCAAGATGACTATAGAGTACATTCTTTTCATGAAAATTGTAACCTTTGTAGGTCCGGATTCAGACCCAGAAGCAGTTCACAGGAGTATGGCAGTGCGTCGTGACAACGTTTTCAAAAGAGGGGGTAAGACATCAAAATAGTAATTAAACTGTGTTTTTATATTCTTCTCACAAAACGTTCACAGGAGTTTCTACCAAATTGCCAGGAGGCAAAAACATTCTTAAATATTTAGAAAGTGTCCTCTAGGAAAAATTCTTAGAAAAAAAAGGATTCAGTATGCTTAAATAGGTCCAAGTAGACTTGAATGCCAATTAATTAAGGGACTATGAGGTTAATTTAAATGCTTAAAAACAAAGTTATAAATCAGGATACATCTGTTGTTTGCTGCCTCCTACTGATTTCTTGCCTGTTTCCTCTCATGTGTGCCGTCAGGCTCAGGGCTTCTTCAAAGGGATGTCTTTTCCAGTGACCACAATCTCTATTACCTCCTCGGTGGTGTTCGGCACGTACAGGAACTGCCTGCAGTGTCTGAGTCAGGCACGCGGAGGCGGCGGCGGTCCAAACACCAAACTAGAAGTCTTCTTGTCTGGCCTGGCTGGGGGTATAGCACAGGTAACAGTTTGAGACACCTTCTGATGCTTCTTTTCATCTTTAAACTGGACCGAGCATAGATACATCAGTGTTGATAGTATATGGGGGAGGTTGACATTAAAGGGCAGGTTCACAGAAAACACATAAGAAATATATTTGCCTCATTATCCTTTCAACCATTTCTCCTTGTAGACGTGTACTAGCTGCACTCTTTCTTCCTCTCTGACCTCTTCTTGTTGGAAATTCCCAGCAGTGTAGGCGGTCAGAAGAACAGGGGCAGTTTGGCTCAGGAGCTGCCGCCTGCTAATTCGGAAGGTTACTTGTCCAATGAACCCCTCATCGCTCCTAATGAGCTGGTTGGCACTTTGCACGACCGCCTCGACCATCAGCGTGTGAATGAGAGGCTGCATTGTACAAAAAAAAAAGAAGAATAAAACATGCTGGTTCTGATGAAAGAAATTGAGAAACTCTGAGTTATATGATTTTGAATTGATCAGATTATTTGGAACTGGTTCTGACCTGGAACCGGTTCCTGACTCCCGTCCAGAGGCCACCCTGCACTCAAAATCTTAGGAAATAAAAACCAGCTGTTGTGCATAAATACTTGATGTGTATCAGTATGTAACAGTTGCCGTCTCTGTCCTTGCCCGGCATCCCAACAGATATCAGTGATGTCTCCAGGTGACATAGTGAAAGTGCGTCTTCAGTGTCAGACAGAGTCCAAGCGCGGAGGAACCAACACGCCCAAACCGAAGTACCGCGGTCCAGTTCACTGCCTCCTGAAGATTGTCAAAGAGGAAGGCTTCCTGGGGCTCTACAGAGGAGCGTTACCGCTCATGTTGAGAGACGGGCCGTCCTACGCCACATACTTTCTGACTTACACCACCATCTGTGAATGGCTGACA
Organism: Macroramphosus scolopax; assembly: GCA_901007825.1. Taxonomy (NCBI): domain Eukaryota; kingdom Metazoa; phylum Chordata; class Actinopteri; order Syngnathiformes; family Centriscidae; genus Macroramphosus; species Macroramphosus scolopax. Next base: position 36,545 of record CAAKHC010019042.1, read on the forward strand.
GACGGCAGCAACAAAAGGCCAGGTGAGGAGAGTTCTGCTCTTTTTTTATTGTCTCGTCTGTGTGTGTTTTATGCTAATCAGTCATAGTTGTGTGTACAGAACAAACACCAGCTCGGACCCTGGGGGGAGCTTCACCATTCATCTTCTGTCTTTTCATTTCTTCTAGAGTGGAGTGGTGTGATGCTGGCCGGAGGTATAGCAGGAATGGCAGGCTGGACGGTAGGAACTCCCATGGACGTGATCAAAGCCCGTCTGCAGATGGACGGCACGCAGGCCGTCAAGCGATATAAGGGATTTTTCCACTGCATCACCGAGACAGTGCGGCTAGAAGGAGCCGGGGTGTTCTTCAGGAGCTTAGGCATCAACTGGCTGCGTGCATTCCCCGTCAACATGGTCGTGTTTCTTACATACGAGCTCCTCACTAGTGTTCTCCAAGGTGAACCCGACCGCGTTGACCCACGTCCAATCCCGTTAGAGTAGTAAACATCTCACTTACTTTGTTTTACCAGGAGATATATCATTGCATTTCCATCTTATCTCAGCCACCAGTGGAAGAGTCTGTTACATTTAATTCCTAATATTGAGTGAAGGAGTGAAATGAATGCTCAGGGATATATTGTCAGTAATGGGCAGTGTTGGTGGGAGAGTCTGAGGCAGCAATCCTACCTCTGGCCACTAGATGGCCCCGTTGGCCAGGCTTTCGTTTACCTAATTGCCTCGTGAGATTTAAAGTGTTTGCAAGGAATGGTGTAATTTTACACCAGAATAAGGAAGCAATAAACCTCAACATGTGACAGGAAGGTCAAATATATTCAACAGTATTCAACAGTATCAGGCCTCGAATGTAGAGTTTATTAATCAGCTGCAGCATGCACATAAAGAAGCAGGAACCCCGTCAGGGCCCGCGTCTGTCCATAGATCCTCTGAAGCTGATTCATATATGAAAATGGTACAACTGGAAATACTCAATTTAACATATCATGGTGCTTAACCCCTTTGATTAACTGGAAGTGAATAGAATTATAATAAAAAACATCTATGAATTTATTCAGATTATTTATAGAACTCTGCTTGTTTGGTTCACCCTCAAATAGAAATAAACATTAAATTTAAGTAATTATGGCAACTGACAGAAGACAAATCACATGAGAGTGATAATTATGTTTTGTGTTTCTAATGCAAATGCTCATCATGCCTTCTGTAATAAAGGCAATTCCTAAAGAAATACAGCTATATGAAGCTCCATGTCCATGTATAGCTTCAGCAAAGCTTCAAGAGCTCCGTCCTTTACGGCCTCGGCGTTGAATTCTCTTTGAATCATTGGATCACCAAGCTGGCAGCTTTCTGACCGCAGCACTTTGGTTCGGGAGCACACGGCCGGTGAGGATGAAGATGAAATGTGTCCTGTGTATCCAAGGTGACGGCAATCAGAGTGATAAAAGGGACCGGTGTGAGACAATTCAAGTACTGTAGTAGTTCATGCTGCACAATGTCAATAAATGAATGAGTCAATACAAGAGCTGTGTGTGTTTGTCCGAGGAGTCGATGTGTACGGCCGCCCGGATCTGGAAGACGTTCATCACACACACAAACCTTTTTTTGGTGGCTTGAAATTTGGCTCATTAATTGACAGAATATAGACTTTACTACAAATAGATATTCAGCAATACCTTTATACATTTTGGTTATTTTAGATGTGTCACTTTTACTTGTTTTTAGGAGCCAGAATTCCAAATTTCTATGAGGAATTTTATACAGGTTGTTGTTTGAAGATAGTGAAAATGCCTCCTTATATCAGCCATTAATAAATGTGTAAACTTCTCACTTGAGACTTCTAAACTCATCATCAGTCCTAAAAAAAATGGTGGAAGGTGTATAATTCACAACCTAACTGTTTCTTAGTTTTACTGATAAACCACTTTCTCTGTTTTGCTGAACTAAATCAATCTTTATGTCCAGTACAATTAGTCATCCATTAGTCAGCGTCACTGGGTCAAAGACGTCGATGTCCCAGTGACGATGAGGTCGTCCACACATACAGTTGCATGTTGTGTATCTCAATGTTATGCGTTGCACAATGAGAACACTGTGTTGTTTGTTTGCTGATAGCAGTCTGCACACACTGTAGTTTTCTTATCTTCAGTTCATTCCTGGTTAAAAAAAAGAGGGATATAAGCACCCTCTATTGGTACGTTCGAGTATTGCAGGGGTGAGGGAAAATGTTTTAAAATGTCAATTTAAAGAATGTTAGTCTCACATAATTACCAGAAATAATTTTACCACAATACATTTGTAACTTCCCTTTTGATAAACTGCATTTTGAATTATCAATTCTATTTTCATAACAATATTTAACTCCTGTCAACTGATCCTCATGTTTGTGTGAGGCCTCCTGTTCTGCAGCCATTCGGATCAAAACAAAGCAAAGAGCTTGTGACTGCAGCTGCTTCTCCGTCACACAGCAGATCCCCAGTGAAGAGCAGAACCGTGTTGCTCAGTAAAGTCCAACTGATCCAACAGACAACACTGCAAATACAACGCTTAGTCTTCATGAAGGCATCGGTTTGCAATGAGACATTTTAAATGTAGTATTTCTTCTCGTTAACAAGTACGTTTAATGAATCAGACACTGATGGTGCAGTGCTGTAATGCACCTCTTTAAAAAGGCATTTAAACAGCTAATGTGCTGTATAAACCCAGGATGAGACTGACGAATGTGCACAGAAACAACACATTTAAATGACAGGAGTGTGTGTGCTTGAGTTATATTTGGATGCGTTGGAGAGGCCGTTACACCCCTTCTCACAGCCTCCTGAATGCAGCAGTCACCGCCCCCTCTTAGATTAACTAGCAAAGTGTGGGAGTTCGAGGGACAAACAAACTTGTTGTTTAATGAAATAATTAATTGAATTAGATTGGCGAGCAACGCGGGCGACACAAAGAGGACTGCAAGGAAACATGTTAAGCTCCGATTGATGTGATTGATCCGTGTTGGTCCAACCGCACACGAGTCTTAGCAGGAATAACAACCCCCACGTGAGATATATGAAGGATTATTTCCATCTGTAGTATATGTGTAAGGAGCTAATGTTGATCCCACTTACGATGAAATAAAGGCCTACAATAAAGAATGGAAGTGTTATTACTTAGTAACAGATACGGACCCAGTGGATGAGGTGGGGTCACACTCGGTGCGACCTCGAAGGATCTGTTTCAGTTCTGTGACCCTCAAAGAGTCGTTTGTCGTTGTGCATCGTGCACATCAACTTTTCATAAATCCACAACTTAGCAGGCTGCAAGTCTGCAAAATGACTCTATTAAAACACGTTTCATAACTTTAGAGGCAACTTGCAGGTATTAATTAGTTTATTGTGACCTAAAGGAACAATTACACATGTTTACATCTAGTTCATGGCCCTTTTTTCTGCAGCAGTTTGCAGAATCAGTTCCAATTCAGAACTTTATGAAACATTTTTCTTTCCCCCACAATGGGATCATTGCTGAAATTACAGGAATCTCAGTCCGTAAAGGGAGACAAGGGGGGAAAAAAGCGCTGAATGTTGCCTTTGTTAGCTGCTCTTAATTAAACCCTGCATGTCTGTTCCTCTTATGCAACAACAGAAAACTATTATGCAAACATGGAGTTCAGGGAACAAAGTGTCACCGTGTCGATCTCGATGAAATCCAAACCGCTTGTTTGGAGTTCTGCTCTCTATGACTCAGATGTTTTACAACACATTGGACAGAAACATTCTGTGGTGTTGTTGGTCTACACATGCAACATCTAAGGCTGGTCTGTCAGTCCTGGGAGAGGGACAGACGTCCCGCCCTCTTCTCTGGGTCTTCCAGAGGTTGCTGACATTTGTTTTCCACCGTAAAAGCTGTTTTAGCAGGGCCGGGTTTCCTCCGTCGACCCGTCGGTCCGACTACAGAGGCTGTTGTACATTCTACAGATCCCGGAGCCCTTTGAGGTTGTGATTTGTGATTTTGGGCTTCATAAATAAAATTGCGTCCAATTGAAGAACCTGCTGACTGAGCTGCAGCGGCTCCAGCTGCTAATGAAAATCAGCTTCCACAGTATCATTTTTTAAAGACATCAGAGCAGCTCGCTTCGGTTTTTGTTACTTTTTCCTGCGTGCAGACAATTTATTGATAATTACAGCAATCTGTGCGCCATATTATCATGTCACGAATTTTGCACGAGTAACATTTTAATAAGCACATCTGTTCCCGGCACACCATTCCCGTTCACAGCCTCTCAGGTGTATGTACGCTCGGTGGGAAGGGATCAAATTAAGATGGAATGATTGTTTCAAAACAGCATGTTAATAACGTCCAGTGCCAAAGCTCTGTTGAAACGCATCAAGCAGCAGGTTTTGTGTGGGTGACTCATTAAATGATGGGTGTTCACATAATGCCAGTAAAGCTTCATTCTGTTGTCAGAATTGGTCCTTGGTAACTACCACTTGGGCCCCCTTTCACCAATTGCTGTTCGGGCTATTTTGGGAGCTCTGCGCTCCCCTGTTTGTGACGTGTGCTGCTGGGTAAATTTGCAGCTCCGGCGGCCTGGGCCTGCAACCTCAGACGGCATCAATCAGGAGGAAATGGAGGCGTGGGAGAGAGGAGCGGGGACGGGTTATACAGAAGATGCTCCAAGGACAGAAAGAGGGAAGGCGGGAAGGAAACGTCGACACCTTGCAAGATGTGAAAGAGAGTCACCGCTCCGAAAGATTAAATCCGCCGTAAATAACAAGTTCATCCTCTGAAGCTCTTTTCAGATACATTCATCTTAAGTGGAGAAAGAAAATGAAAACAGCCTGGATGAGATGAGAGTTTTTTTTTCGATGACTAACAAGTGTGGGGAGGAGTGACGGGCAGGGGTGGACGAGCGGGGGCGCTGTTGCACCACTCAGTCAGCCGGAGCAGCCATGCACTGGAGAGGAGGAAGGGACGCACTAAAGTGCCTTAAATGCTGTTCTTGCATTACTAATGTGTTTATGTTACACTCATCTTGCACGGATCAATGACCTCATGACAAGTTATTTGAGAAATGTAAATGGAGATGACAAAGATAGAAACAGTCCATCACTGGTACCGAGTGTAAACCCTTTAAAAGATGCATCAGCAGGTATAAACTCACCCGTGTGATTCTCAGGTGTTATCTAACCTCAAAACACTCGTATATTCAGTCCAGTACCGCGGGTCCTAACACTGGAATGTCTTCTTCCTAATTGGCATGATGTGACGGTAATTAGCTGCGGAATTAAATTGGTCAAACCGAGCTTTAAAATTCTGTAAATGCACGAATTCAGCCCTCTGGAGGTGGATCAAAAGATGTACTGTTGGAGAGAGCTTGCATAGAGGAATAAGTGTTGTCGGCATGAATGAACAATCATATAGGCCTCACTTCATGTGGAAAGAGGTGCATTGTGGTTCGTTCCTCAGTGAATGAAATTACATGACAGATAAAAGCATCTGTGCTTTTAATATCGGTGAAATTGGATCTAGTCTGTCTGCAGCGTTGAAGTGACGGCTGCAGCAGGATTGATCCTTGTGAGCTGGACTTGAATGAAGCAGAACGTTCGAGGGTCTGAATGCAGTGACCAGAAGACATTATCATCAGTGATTCTTTGAAAGATCTTTGACAGCCTTTTGTATTTCTAGTATTACTAGAATATCTTTGGAACTAAGAGCTGCACCAATAGAGCTCAAACTCACAGGAGACTTGCAGCACGCCCCGATGCGTCTGTGAGAAGTTGAGAAATGTGAAATGCATTAGCCAAATCTGGATTCATATTTTAGTTCCACAGTTTCCTCAGAGTTCGCCGCGCCTGCAGCGTTGCGCCACACGGACCTCGTTGCCAAAAGGTTAGATCGAGTGAAATTTATGATAATTCAGATACGTCCAAAGGTCAGTCAACGCGTGGCTCCGTCTCCATCATGCTGAGCAGACACTTACAGGGAAGGAACTTGGACCGACTGCTTGGCTCTGGTTTTTCTTCAGAAGAGATGCTGCACAATCTCTGTTGTTTTTAAAGAATCTGTGTCACAGTTTTGTTTGGTCTCGTAGGAGATGGTTATCCTGCCCGAAGCTCCTGACACAAGCGGTTTTCATACTTAACCAGGAACTTCCTGGAGGCAGTTTTCCTGGCCCCGAAACCGGTTCTGTGGCCGTCCAAATGCACAGAAGTGGTTCAAGATTGGGCACCAGCTCCTGAAACATCCCTCAACTGCCTCAGTGGAAAACCTCAGATCCTGGTTCCATTATCACTCCTGACGGAGGTGTCTGCCGCCCCCGATGTTTACGACAAAAACTGCTGAGCAGAGCGAAACGAAGCAAAAACACAGACGAAAGCTGTTTGTCAGAATAACTTCTGACCTCGTGGAACCTCGTCGGGGTTGATCAGGACACAGCGGACCTGATTTATTGAAGGCAGTGTGAAGTCGTACAGCTTATCTCAGTGACTGGATAACAAACAGAGGTTAAGGTTACTCATAATACGCAGCTCATGTGTTGACCATAAATCCCTAATCTTCTTCCGCAGATACAGCATGTTCTGAGTTACCTACTTACACTTCGCATAGGAGTTAATCAGAAACACTGAAGTTTACATAACTCCATGCACAACCTTCCTTACCTCTCCTGTCACCAGCACAACAGTTATGCACTCACTTGGAACACTGGCTCCGAGCCTGGCCTCCGGTCTGGCACTGTTTCACTTAATCATGCAATAACCATTTCCATTTTCGGCTGCCAGCTTTTATTTAGGTGTAGAAGGCCAAATCCAAGACCTTTGTTAAACACGAGCGCTAATTTATTTATTTTTTTTTATATTGATGACTTACTTTAATGTAATTGCTTGGTGTAATACCGTGCCAGGACACAGGACGGTAAGAATGGCGTGCACGGACGACGGAGTCGCTCGAGCGTGGCTGATTCCCCACTTGGGAGCCGTCATGGATACGGCAGTAAGGGGCATGTTAGTTTGGCCCTTGCATGCAAGTCCATCTCTGCCAAACACATCTGCAAAATCAGTAGACGCCACAAGGTTTTCCAGGAAAAAGGCCGGCCCAAGGTCCTGAGTGTCTCAACCAAAGGTGATGGATGTAGCCGACGTACAGCTTGTGTCTCTAAAACTGAGGAATTATGGGGGACTGTGCGGTCCAGAGATTCGCTGCCAATAAGTCAGCCAGACAAGTTCTTCACAAAGTGAGTCACTGCAGCATGAAGGGTCTGCAGCTGTACCGCGAGGCTACCGTCTCTCTGGAGCTCTTCACCCGGCATCGTCAGAAAATGGAACAATACATACATTGAGAGGTATGTTGAGACGTCCCCCCTCATGCTAATGCTAAGGAAGTTAGCAGTGGATGGACTACCCAACTTTACTTACAGTACATACTTCATTCTTAATTTAGAGTCCTTTCCACTGCTATAAAACTATATTGTTGGACTGATTGTACAGCGAAGTCACTCGGTTTATCTACACAAGACACAGCGAAACCAGCGAGTCATCGTTTTTAATTACAACAGACACAAGCAGTTTGTTTCCCTGCATCGTCACTTCTATGAATTTTCCACAAAGGGCCGATCCATCTGTTTAAAACGGACGCGCTGTCCCGGATATGAACCGTCTCAATAGCAGCTTGAGAGCTGCTGCAGCATCACGAAACACAAGTCTGTGTTTACAGGAGCAACAACAAAGGGAAAAAACACAGTGTACAGTAAGTACTGGGAGAAGTGAACTCAGATGAACCAAAGCAACGGTCCTCAGAGCATTAATGAGCGGGGAGAGGAAAAAAAACCTTGCAAAGAGAAAGAAATAAGCACGCAGAGCGAGAACAAACAAAGCACTGACAGCTAAAGGACGAATGTGACCGAGGCAGAGGGGAAGAGGATCGGATGATGGAGCTCTGAGACGACCCGCCGCAGCCGGTCAGGTCGGATGATAATCTCCAGGTTTACGACACAACAGGACAAAGGCAATTATTCAAACAATATTCTGGACAGGATGAAGCCCGTAAATGACTGACACATTTCAAGATTAGATACAAGTTCATATCCAACTGATTTATGAGAGGATGAAATTATCAGACCTTTTTTTTTATCAAGATTGTGTAGCAAAGACTGTGAATGACTGCAGCTTCGTCACAGAGGTGCTACGATGTCAGTTGTTTGGGGTTATCACACATCGTGGTCAGATCTTTGTGTTGTGGTGTGGAGGAGGCAGGTGACCCAGATACAGAAAGAAGAGCAGGCGAGCCGAGCAGCTTAATATTTAGTTCAACAAAACAAAAAAATTGGGGGAAAAAAAAGGGAATAAAACTGGAACGCAAAACAGCGAGTTGAACTCACTCAGAAATAAACAAATCAGTAAGCAGAGGAAACATCTGGAGCACTGAGAAATATGGAACCGATGTACAAACGGAGACTCACGAAGGAACAAACGGAAGCATCTGACGTAGACGGAGGAGAAACTGGGAACGGACGAAGAGCCGAGCAGATGAGGTAACGAGTCACAGGTGGGAGAGCAGAAGGGCAGACGGGGAGCTGATTGGCTGACGGGACGGACGATGAAAGGAGTTGGAGGACGATCAAAGACACACGGGGCGACAACACAAAGCAGGTATATACAAGATAAACTGTTATATTACTGCAGATAAATAATTATCTGCTGACTATACGTTTTGGAAATTGGACTTCAAGCTGGCTCCTGGCTGCACTCACATGAACCCCCTCGTTCCAGAGCTCAGGAGGACACCCCGACAAAGAAGCCTTGTGTCCTTCTGGAGGCCACAACCTTTTGTTTCCCCTCGGGGGAACAGACCTCCACTACCCATCAACACAAACGTCCTGGCCCGATTATTCACAGAACAAATCACATCATCTGCAAACGCTTCCATTTCCCACTCTTGGCACCGGCAGCACCGGTTTACCCTTTTTCGTGTGATTATGTCAATCCCATGAATTTCCTATGAACGGGCTTCGCTGGATTAGACACTGATCTTAAGCGTTATGTTTTATAATTGATTGTTGGCTCGTAAAGCACTGATTAGGACAAACGGAGAATGTTAGCCGGGCGAGGTCACCTGAAGGACATTCCTCTAAAACCGGTCCTCTCGTTCTGTGTTCCACTCGAGTTGTGTAGAAGGAGTAAATAAGCTGAAGGCGAGTAAAGCAGAAGATTTAAACCGCTGTCACAATAATTAATGTAAAGCGTCGTAAAAACAGATCCGACATGTCAAAACAGCATGAAATGCGTTTTAGCTGGTGCCAAGTGAAACAGGTTTTCAAAGTGGTTTGAACGAGGAAAAAACATCCAAGTTAATGAGATTCATGCTTTGTGTTTCATAACTGTAAAAAAAAACAAAACAAGTGCCGAGGCTCAACTTATAATTTGTGTACTTCCGCACTTACATAATGAAAACAAAGCAGTGTATGTTCGCCGGCGGTCCGCCAGCAGGCTGTAAATTCAGCAGAGTGATGAGAGGATGGCGGCAGCATGGCAGCATGACAAAAGGCGACGGCGTCACGTCCCTGCGTCCTGAAATGATCCGAACGAGGTCAAATAATGTAACGGCTGGAGGAGGGACGGTCGGGGGGGGGGGGGGGGGGGAGGGAGGAAA
>CAAKHC010019042.1:60796-89645 GCA_901007825.1 Macroramphosus scolopax
ACCCTCCCCTCCCCTCCCCCCCCCCCCCCCCCCCCCCCCCCCCCCCCCCCCGGGGGGGGGGGGGGGGGGGGGGGGGGGGGGGGGGGGGCACCCTGGTCTGCTCGCCGGGCAATTTAGATTCTCCTGTTAACCGAAATGCGTGTTAATGGTGTTTGGGAGGAAATCGGAGCACCTGGAGGAAACTCACGCAGGCAAAAGGACAATATACAAACTCCACACAGAGTCAGAATCCACGTCTAAAGCAAAAGCCTGTAAATGAGACAAGGCCTGTGACCTTTTATAGACCTCTAACACTGCTTCTGAACGCGTAAACCATCCTGGCGCACAAGCTTTGTTTCCGTTGAAACTGTTTAACATTACAAGTATGAAATGTGATCTCTGTTTCACGTATTCTTCTCCTTTCAGAAAGTGGGTCAAATAAACAGAGGATAACAGGAAGACTAATTCCAGGAAGGCCTGATATGATACACCAGCAGCAAGCAGTCTTCAGACGCTGTTTGTAGGGAAGGAACAAGGGGCGAGTGAGATTCCTGTTCGTCTCAAAATCACATTTATGTCCTTTTCTTCTGCTCTCTGAATAGGAACTCTGTGCTTTGACCTTTAAGGACAGTTTTTCTTTACAGCGGCGACACGTCAAAAACCTCAGCTGACTTTTTCCCAGCTTTATCTACTTTGTTTTTGGGGGTGTTTTCACATCAGAGCGCCGACTCTTTATTAACGCAACATTATTCCCAGAGCTTGAATGGCCAGGCTGCGATAAAGAAAAGCCTCCCTCTCTACAGCAGCGCAGTTCGGTGTGTCGACAAAAGACGCCGGTGATCCAAGGTGATGTATCAGTCTGCATCATCGACGCCTCCTGCAGCCACGCCGGCCCAGACGGATTAGCCTGAGAAGGGGCTACATGACGGTTGCTTAGTAACTACAAACTCAAATGCTTTGACGAACAGCAGGGACACGAGGGACGGAGCTGTGGTCTGGCCATGAATAGTCAAAAGTGATTTCTGTTGCAACCTTAACTCGCCTTGTACGACATCGACTGTGATATACTACACCGTGGATGTCGTTACGATCCCCCGCCAGCCCTGAGATGTGTCGTCTGTGTGTGTGTGTGTGTTAATGTGCGTCTGTGAGCGTCATACCTGACACGTGTCAATGACTCCCCAGTGACCAGGCTACTAGTAATGGTTCCCGCTGGACGGCTGCCACTCCCTGCTGCAGGCTCTGTCCAGGCTGCTTGTCCTATTCTGGGCTGTCCTCGTGTGACCCGAGATCCCATGCCAAGATTCAAGCTGTGTCTAATGAAAGAAAGGTTCCAACAGTTTATTTCAGGAAAAAAAAAAAAAACAGGACGAAGACTCAGACTGCCAGTGTTCATTAATAAGCCACACTTGTAATGCTGGAGAATGTGAGAAGCAGCAGTGAGACGGTGCTGGGAGGACTTGGCGGTTTAAAGGAAAAGGAGCGTTCCCAAGGAAATAAAGTGGCAGAAAAACCCCTAATGAGCTGCAACAACAATGGCTTTTTTATACGTACCTGGTTTATGTGGTCTGTATTTTATGCGGCATGTTCGCTGAACATAAAATATTAAAAGCTTTTTATTTTTGCAGCCACCTTCAATTTGTTCGACACCTTGTTCTGTGTTGCTTTCTGCCCACAAATTTGTTAATATCAGTGTTGGAAGAAATAATCCATCTCTTGCACAGGTGCAGAACGTCAAGATGAGAAGTCGTGATCACTGCGCAGGTGTTCGTCAGGAACAGGTCACCCCGACTCCTCCAGGTTTGTCATGTCACAATGTCACAGGTCTCACTTCAACAGGAAATTGGCATTTAGCAAGCCGGCATGTCAGTTCGGTTACCGTTCACTCTCTTTCTTTCAACAAGAATCCGCCGTTCGTCCGCATGCCCGTACAGGATCGTGTTTCCCATAATGCTTTGCTGATGTGAGCGTCGTCTGTGAGTGGGCAGTGGTTGCGGGTGGAGTTTTGGTCTCGGGTGCATGTGTCATGGACATTGGACACAGCTGCGGGTCATCCGAGGGAACACGAATCAGTCTGTGGGCTGAACGTAAACAACCCGAGCTGGGAGAGCCGAGCAGCAGATGGACTGTCGCCGTCCTCCGGAGCAGCGACGTCCCCGCATGCGCTCGCCACAAGTTTTGTTTATTTTCTCAATTTGAACACCGAGGTACGAGGTTATCTGTTGTCGGTGACGCAGATGAGGAGAATCCGACGGGTTCACATTACAGTTAGATAAGAATCCCTCGTAATTAGGAATGTGAACCGTCAAGGCAGGCGGGTCTAATCCGAGCAGGGAAATCTGAAGTGAGCGATGTGGCTCTGAATCCTCATCATCCCTTCACTCAGAGGGTATCCAACAGTCAAACCGTGTGTGTGCTTGCGAGGCCCGTGACTTCAGGCAGCCCTGTCAGAGGGTTACCGTGTTGGCTAGTTAGACTTAATGAGCTTAGGAGACTTAGTTAGACTTCTGTACTGACCTTCTTGAACATTGGGTCGCACGAGGCTGAACCCGGGTTAATATTAGTCGTCCCGGTGTTTCGGAGAAGAACAGACCTGTGTGTTAACTGCTGAAAGACACCAGCGGTTTAAGCCAGATCACAGCAGCAGTTTAACAGACACATTCAAAGGACGTCCTGATTAGAGAGCTCCAAGTGCCTAAAACGTTTCTGTATTAGAGACTAAGATCAGGGGCTCTTTGAAGCTGCGTCATCCAGTAAAATACAAGCTGATGATGTGACTTCAGATTGCATGTTAGAGTCAGAACGACAGCGGTTGGTTTGATGTTCGGACCGCTTCCGCTTTCCACGGAAAGTTTTGCCGTATTTGAAGTTCATGACGACCCAAAACAGCTTGAATATTGTACAATAATCCAAAAGACTGGAAAACAGCCTCTGCAAGCCGAGGTACAAAGATCACGTTTTCAGACGTCAGACTTGTTTGTGTTCCAAACCTGTCACGGGGGGGAAGTTAACCCAGTTTGACAGGAGACCAGTTCATGACCCCGTGAAGAAGATCCAATCTGTTTCAATATATTGAATTATTTTTATGATTGACATTGTTTTGATGAAAAGTAATCAGCAGTCTGATGTAGTTGCTCTGACGTGCTACTGAATCTGTTCTTGATATACAACATTATATTGATTGTTACTGTTCATTTATTTCTGGAACATTCTCGTGCATTGTTTCGCCTTCGGTAAACAATCGATGAAGCTGCGAAGGGCAGAAGAAGATCAACCATGTGGGTCAGTCTGACGATCTGAAGTCCTCCGAGCCACTGGTGGCGCTGGTGAGGAGTGGAGCTCCATGTTGGGATGATTTGTGGACAACTTCTAATCCGAGGGGTCGATTGAAGATGGTCCCGGTTAAGGAGGTGAAGAGGAGGGTTGCATAATCTTTCAAGTAATCGTGCTAACAGAAACCCCCCCCCCCCTCCCCCTCCAGAACATTCCCTGGTGGTGTAATAACTCTTACGTTGGTCTGATCATCTTTGCAGGTCCGTTCGCTGATGACTTGGAATCTGCACCGTCTACGTCTTCCTCTTCCCCCTCACAGGACATGAGACTCGAGTTCAGGTTGTCAGATTTTTATGACGCAATACAAATTGGATCCCTCAGAGGAAACCAGCTCCAGTGGGATGACGTGACAAACCAAAACGCATAATTTGTTACAATGCGTTCCAATTGGTTTCATCACCGCTGATTCCTCTTCACTCTGGCACAGATAATCTGTCCTGCGTGCAAAAACACTCGAACCTGTTTGTGCCTGATTTAAGTGGACTGATTCATCCATCAGTCTGAGATGTATGGTGAGATTAGTCTCTTCATGCATCTGCCTTCATTTCTCCTCTTCATCATCTCGTGCTTTGCATCTCCATCGCTGTTTCTTGCACGTGTTACCCATCAGCACCACCCCAATATCTCTATAACAGGACTTGAAGGTGGTGTTCTGTACGAGCTGCCTGTTTGTCAGCGGGGGTGGATGGCACCTAACACATATGGAGAGGGGGCAGCGCGAGAAGGAAAGAGGAAGACGGGACACGGAGAGGAACAACACGGTCAAACCAGCAGAAGGTTGCAGCCAGTGAACCATCACATGGACTCCACCTCGTCACGCTTGTTCGTGCTTTCGGCTGGAAATCTTGATGACAGTTAAGATCGAGTTATTGAAAAGAAAAAAGAGTGACTTCATTTCATTTTATTTCATCCGTCAAGGACGTTATGCTCTTGCCTGCGTTGGCGTGTCTTTGAGCAGGATTAGGGGTGTAGCACGGGCCAAAGAAGGAACCAGTCCGTTTTGGAGGAGATCTTTTTAACAGAGCGAAAATCAACATTGGATATGATGAAGGTCTGCCAGAGACACACTGCCACTGCAGATTAAATCTTGGGAAGATGACGGACGAGAATGTCTTTCAGATAGTTATCTATGTCGTGATTTTATCAGTCAGGTCACGGTTTTTAAATCTGGATCTCAGCAGGGCAGAACAGAAGCTCGGTGAAGCGATTTCTTCTTCAAATGTAGTGCTAATGGGCCACGTCCCATATCGTAATCCTTATTAATTCCTCATGAAATATCAAATAGACCTTTTATTGGAACTAACCTGGCTTATTTCTGATGCTTTTGCAATTATACACACATATGTGGAGTTGTGTATAATAAAAAGGAGGCTGCCAGGTCCAAAACAGGAATCAATAAACATCTGGTGACATAAAAATATAGAAGCATTGGAAGAGTGGAAATTAAAAAGAAATGCAACCAGGTGATTGATTGTAAACCTGCACAATATAATACAAATTAATAGAAAACACACTTGTAATATATTTGCATTTTTAAAGCCTTTCTGGTGCATTTTCAAAGAGATTCCAAACCAGTGTGTGTGGGCTTGCATGCACCGAAATATTTGTCAATATGCAAATATATCCTATTGATTTTCTTCAAGTGCTGTTTGCAGAATTACACAATGTTCTCATAAGAGACACTGCTCAGGGGTCCAAGCAGCAGCAGCAGCAGCAGCAGCAGCAGTGAATGACTCATCCGGCGTGCAGTCTGCTGGAATCCAGCGCCGTCTAGTGGCCGCAGCGGCTCCTGCACCCTCTCACACAGCTGAGAATAAAGTCAAATGTTTTTCTTCTCTCCCACTTCCATGGCCAACCGTGCGTTCAGCTCCGACCAATTAGAACTAAAACTAATCCAAGTGTCTCACAAGGATACAAAATCATCCAGCCACTGTCATGTTTTATTCTCACATCAGGACTGAACACACCGTTATTCAGCTGCTCTCTCTCTCTCTCTCTCTCTCTCTCTCTCTCTCTCTCTCTCTCTCTCTCTCTCTCCCCCTCCCTCCCTGGATCTTTGAAGCCCAGAGGTGACGGGAGGTAATCCCCACCATGTGAGTGGGCGGTGCGGACACCGGAGGTGTGTTTTTTCTTTCTCTTTCTCTTTTTTTTGCCATTATTCAAATGCCGCTGTACCTATAAAAAGAGCGCCTACGTGCGTCAGATAGTTTTCTGTTTGCTCCAATGTGCTGAGGTGACTAACACTAGTTGTCTCTTTTCGCCGGGCTGCTCGCATCCTATCGGCAGAGGGAAGAGATGATGCACAACTCCGGTGGTGTCCAAATGGCGAGGGCGCTGAAGCACGCAGCCTTGTGCCTGATGCTGCTGCCCCGCTTCCTGCTGGCCGCCGTCATGCTGTGGCTCCTGGATTTCTTGTGTATAAGGAAAAAAGTGTTGCTGAAAATAGGAGAGACGCAGGAGAGCCCCGACGACCCGCCGGTGTGCGTCTCTGACTCCAACAAGATGTTCACCTTTGAGTCCCTCAGGGCCGTGTGGTACGGACAGAAATTGGACTTTCTGAAATCCGCGCACCTCGGGCGCACTGCGCCGAACACCGAAGTGGTGCTGGTCCAGGAGCGGAGGCGGGTCCGGATCCTGGACTGCATGAAAGGGAAGAGACCGCTCATTCTTAACTTTGGCAGCTGCTCCTGACCGCCATTCATGACGCGCCTGGCGGCGTTTCAGCGCATCGTGAGCCAGTACGCAGACATTGCGGACTTTTTAGTTGTATATATCGAGGAGGCGCATCCGTCGGACGGCTGGGTGAGCTCGGACGCGCCGTATCAGATCCTCAAGCACCGCTGCTTGGAGGACAGACTGAGCGCCGCGCAGCTGATGCTCGCCGAGGTGCCGGGGAGCAACGTCGTGGTGGATAATATGGACAACTCATCCAACGCTGCGTACGGAGCCTACTTTGAGAGACTTTACATAGTGAGGGACGAGAGAGTGGTGTACCAAGGGGGACGGGGGCCGGAGGGATACCGGATTTCTGAGCTTAGAAACTGGCTGGAGCAATACAGGAACGATCTGGTTCATTCCCAAACAGCGGTGCTCCACGCGTAGTCGAGGATGCTGAACTGCCTCCCGCTCTGCTCAAGTGTCCAACCCACAGTGCAAAATATTCAGATGCTGCTATGAAATGTTCACACAAGGCACACGATGTTTCCTTTTTCCTCGCGTAAAGCTGTCAGGACTCTGTGACAGATCCGAAATGTCTGAGCCTAAAATCCGGGCTGTTACAATGTGCTTGTCTTGGATGGACGATCGCTCACAGCGATCTTTATTATTGTCTTTATTTTTTTATATTGAAAAAGTCTAAAAAAAATCAGTTGAAACTGGTTTCGATTAGTAATTACTATTTTTCTACAGCACTGGTGTGTGCGTGTGTCCGTGTGTGCGTGTGCGCGTGTGCGTGCGTCCAGGCTCATTTCTAACACCGAACCTCGGGTGTTTCTGTGAAGTTCGGTTTTTAAAAGGCGAAGCCAGAAAACTGATACTGATGTTCCTGACACCGGGAGTGTGTTCGGATGAGCCGGTTCCTCGATGATCGACTGCCAAACCAAGTCATGTTGACGAAAATGTAAATGGCCAAAGGTTTTTGAATAAATGTCAGATCACATTTATTTACAGTTGACTGAAAAAAACACCTTCAAGTTCTTCCATTTTTTTTTTAATTTTTTTTTTAATAATAATACACAGAAAAACGATGATTACATGTTTGATGATTGGAGCCCAAAAAAAAATATTTTTGTTAAGTATTACCAACAGGGGGGCTTAAAGGGATATTTGTGGGATGTTACTGAGCAGTAATATAATAACATCCCAATAATAAAAACCCTTATATGAGATGTTGCAGTGATCAACAGGGGAGCAGAAGTCGTTTTGATGACGCTGCACTTTTCAATTCTACTTTGTAAGAGTTTGTTGTTGAACTTTGTGAGGCTTCGAAGTTCATTGACGTTGACTCAAGTCTCCCAAATTAGATCCCTTCAGACTCAGCTGACAAACTCATAAAAGACCTGCAACCTTGACTCTAACACCAGCTCATGACTTCCGCTGGACTCGAAAGACTCCAGACTGCCCTTCTGTTGCTCAACATATTTGTTATTATGGCACAATTTTTACAAGGTTTTGCTTATAAACGTAACACAGGGCTCAAAATTGAACAACAAAAAAAGGAAATAAACCCGCTTTTTTATGATTTTTGTAACTTGAATATACTTCTGTCACTGTTGTATTTACATTACATGAAATGGTTTTGCATATGTAAAGAAGCATCCGGACTCTGAGCTCCACCTGCTTCAGACTTGCCATTTTCTAACTTGAGACTCGAGTGCAAACTCTTGTGACTTGGTGCTTGCAGAGACGATAAAAACGTGGCCCAGCTGATATTTTAAAACCCTCCACGGCCGGCGAGCGCGAGCTGAACGGGAAGTGTCACCGATCTGATGATGTGTTAGCTTGTAGCCGTAGCTAGCTAGAGACTAACAACACGACTGTGTCCCCGCTCACCTCCGGCTCCGACATGTACGAGCCCTGTTGATTCTTGTTTTGTTTGTGTCGGCGACGACGACGGTCGGAAGTCGTTTGAAATCGGCACTCTGAAATCGGCAAGTGTGTGGTGCTGCGTCTCGACTAGATCGTCTGGTGTGTGTGTGTGGTTGTGTGTGTTTTTGCGATTAAAGTATTCAAATCTCTCCTGATGTCTGTGGTCTCGCACTTTTTGAAAAAAAATTCAAATTAAGGTTTTCAAACTGTGATTTCACCTCATGAACGTGGTCCAACGTTTGCATTCGTGTCTGCAGGGGGAAAACAGTTCCAGTCATGAAACCTACAAAAACAAGGACTAAAAAGAAAACACATGGCTGGAAATAAACAAGAGACATTCAATGTTGCAAAACAATCAATTAGAGGTGAATATCAGTCTTCTACTATGCTGGATTTAAATGTTTTCATCTGCAAATAATTGGAGTTTTTCTGTCACGAATGATCTTCCAGTTTTCTAATGGGGGGGGGGGCTGCCTCATCTTCAGAACTGCAGTTTCTGACAGTATATCAACGTGAACCTGCTTGTTAGAAAACATCCCTTTCTTGATCAAATGTTTCTTTCACGTGAACCATGTGGAGGTTTGACATGAGAGAGAAGAAGAAGAACCACGTAAAGGGCTGCTGATTAGGTGCTCTGATGCAGAATTGAAGCACCTCACATGTTTAATGCATCTATCTTTATCTCCTCCTCGCTGTGTCATTATTTCTGGAGCCTCTCGTTTTCACTCTCCTCCGCTGTCAACTACCCAGGGAGAAAATAACTTCTCCGTTATTGCACCTTTGTCTGCACGATGAATAAAGTGAAAGTCTTGGCTTTTGATACTTTTTCAGAAATAAATAAGGAACATAAATAGTAAAGAAATATATGTTTTTCCACTGTTTTTAATAGTGATGGTTGAGATAAAGGAAGCAGAGAGAGAGGAAATACTACAATTAAAAGAAGTCTGTTAGCAGGATTACACAAAAACTACAGATTTTAACTAAACTTATAGGAGGGGTGTAGCTTGGGCCAAGGAAGGAACCTTTACATTTTGGGGGAGATCTGTTTAACATAGCAAAAAACGACCTTTATTTACATTGGATTTGGTGGAGGTCGGCGCTCTCAGAGTGTCCGTTTGTCAACAAGATTACACAAAAACTAGCAGAGTGAAACTCCTGTCGGAGGCTAACTTCTAAAGCTGTCAAAGCACCTCCAGTAGTTCAAAACAACGCTGACACATCTATCAGGAGAGAGAGAAGGGGGAACAGAACATTCAGTCCACACGGCAGCCGACATTAGAAATCTATTCTATCGCTTCTAGCTTTCTGTCTGACTCATCGTCTCGCATGTCAATCTGCAAAACATCCCAGCACAGCTGTCGTTTAGTTTTGTCAGACGACACAGTGGATGCAAATTTGTGAATTTCAGCATCTGGGAAGCGCCTGCCGATTAACATGGAGCGTTAATGGACCGGGTTATGCGAGGGCTTGTGGAGATGCATGTGAAAGAAGGCCGTGCTGTTAGCCTTGCAGGAAGTTACATGTATAATCAGGCTGATTTCTTCACAGTGCTTCAGGGTGCATGCGATTGGTGCTCCTCTCATTAGGGGGAAGAAATAACGATGAACCTTGTATGTTCCAGGAGGGGAACGATATGCAAAACATCCTGTTCCTTATCGTTTCTGGCATGATAGACGTACATGTCTAAATGCACACTTGATGCACAGCGACTAAACAATGCCTCATATAATTAGGATTCCAGAGCTGTATGATTTCTGGAAATCCCACATGGCCCACATCTGTGTGATTGAATGTATTCAGCCTCAGCTTCTTATTATATCCCCACATGTACTGTACGGCCTCTCCTTATGCATATATGTATAGTGCCAGAGCAGAGGATCGGACTCGACTCCTCCGTAATGAGAGCTCCTCCCGCGTTTCGGTGTTAAAGCAGCGGGAAGAAAAGAATCCCGGTTTTTAAAGCTCCTGTTCGAATCATTTACAGACTTTCGGGAGCAAACGGTGATACCGTGATAAAAAAGAATCAATCAGTGATGTCTGACCAAAGAGCTTTTAAATGACAACAGTGGCCTGATCACATGACATGTCTCCACAATGTGCATGTACCACACATTTACATGGGGATAAAGCTCAGACTCTCACTTCTTTGGTGGTATAACCAAACATCTATTTCATTTTTAATTTATTCTTCCCTTTAAAACAGCGTACAATAAATCACCGAAGCTATATTGGATGTGAAGACAGAATAATAACATACTTCTGCTCATGCCGGGTCGGTTGAGTCGGCAGCCCTTCAATGAGGTCCAGGACACATTCACTTAGAAACTGCCAAAATACTGCGGTCTTGTGTAGCCTTGATTCGTCTGGAACACGCCAAGGAATAGTCACAGCTTGAATTGTTTTGAATTCTTCCTTTTAATTTCGACAAACTAGGAACAGAGGGTTGTGCTGCAGCCTCCCCGGCAGATAAAAAACAGTTTGGTCTTTGCACTCGAGACACATGTGGTGACGCATACTTGTGCCAGGTTTGAGCTGTCGTACGCAGAGCGCTTCGCCGGTGATCGGATCACCGGAGACACACGTTAATGCCACATCTGATCTCAACCTTAGAGTCAAGCCGACTTGTCTGTGATGGGACGTAATAGTGGCGTTTTTCCATACATGGTTCGGTTCGGCGTGTCAGCCCATGTGCGGCCGGAATTTGCGTTTCCATGACAACCGGTCCGCCCTCTTAAACTGATGAAGCACTTGTACTTGCTGACTGACCCTTGGCCGCGGCCGTGACCGTGACCATCGGTCAAAGAATGTTTGTAAACGACGGATAAATATTGCGCTTTAAAAAAATGATTCTGTAACTATCATATTTAGATCAGGTCACGGTCAGATATAGAAATCAAGCATTGCAATCTGAGGCGAATCCAGATCATCGGGTCTATTTACAGCCGTAAAAACTATGAATCTCTTGGAATTTGTCCAGTGGACTTTTGGCTTCGACTGAGGTCTGCGCTCTCCGAGGGAACGTCTAGTTAACCATGAATGCATCGTCGAGGTCTAAAGGTGCACATTTAGATAAAAACAGAGCACGTTAAGGTCTAAAGGTGGAACTTGCGACATTATAAGAAGCGACCGATGTTTTGAGTGTCTTATCAGACACACTGCTAAACTGTTTTTAAACTGATCCATGCAAACAGGTGGACGTGTTGCAAGGAAAGAAAAAACATCTCTTTCTTGTCCAGACTTCTTCCACTACACAGAATCAGATCTTGACAATTTTCTCATGCTCCTTAAACTCATTAGGTTCTCAGTCTGATCCGAATTTAAAGTATTAGAATAATCTTCTTCTCTGTCACTGCACTGATCTTTAGTTATCTGAAATAATCAGCTCTTGAGATAACAGCAAGACACAAACAAACAGAGACCCGAATATACCAGGTCTTCCATTATTTTTACCAACAAATAGAAATATACTTGTATTTGATTGCGCGACATTGCACAGGTGGTGGATGTGCATGTGCAAATTGCTGTTATGAGCATACGTTATCAATTAAAGGTTGAGTGTGTAGGATTTAGTGGCATCTAGTGGTGATATTACAGATTGCAGCTAACTGCATATCCCTTGCTTTTCAAGCGTACTAGAGACGCAATCAGAAGTGTCCCATGAGTCATCGCCTGGGAGACGTCTGCAGAGACGATTATACAATAATTAAACATTATACATCTTATATATTGCGATCTGTTTCTATAGATCCCCGGGTTCTTTAACTCTGCAGCGATAGGGTCTGTTCACCTGATGTTTTGGTTCCACAGCCTGCAGCTTTACTGCTCTCAACGACTTCAGCTCATGTGGTGTTCCCAGTGATGGGCCCAAGTGGGCAGTGTGATCCGTCACCGGGCCGGGCCAATGCTGCTCGGTGAGATGTGTGTTCGATGTGCAAATAAGCTTTTTTTTTACTGCAGTGTGCATTACATAACACGGTCATAAAAAGTGGCAAACAAACAAATCAAGTAGTACAACTTTAAAGGATTAGTAGTAGTAAGTGTATTTGCCTCCAGCCCCTGCATGCCAGATCATGACAGACCACAAGGAGCCTAAATTGGTCACATTTAAATACGACCAGAAAAACCTCCAGTGCTCTGATTTCTGATGACTCACAACAAAATAATATCTAAACAATGCTCATGTGGTGCGTCACACATGCTCGGCAGGGATTAAAAAGATTGTTCACATTGATAGCGCTTCAGTCAATCCCATGATCTTCTGCTTAGCCGCAAGCCCCTTAAGTCATATGATGTAGAAAACAAGGTTTGTAAGCATGGAATAGTGTGTCAGTGTTGACACATTTCATATGTCCTGACCTCAGACACACACTGTGGGTTTGCGTTACCGTTACGTAATGCTTGTTTTTAATTTGATCGGACAGAAGACAGGAATCTTGCCATTAATCGAAGACAGGTTCGGCATATTCAGAACAATGAATGTTGTTAAAATGTGTTTCATATGGCAGAGGAGGTTTACAAAACACCAAAAAAATGCAGTGACGTCTATCTGAAGAAGTTAGTACCTGAGAGCCAAGTCCTGTGAAGCAGAGATATTAAACCCTGAGAGGCGAGTGTCATATAGAAATGTGCAGACAGTATAACTTGTGAAAACAACACACATAAATAATAATAAATGGAATAGCAGACTAGACAGTCTAGAGGGTATAAACTGTGCACACAGCAGAAGCAATACAATATGATTGAAACACTATAAGAACGGTGAATAATTGTTTTCTGTGGAGAGACTACAGTAAACTGTGAGGTGACTGGTAGTAACACCGATAAATAATATGATTTATTTTATTTAGATAAAAATCTAAGGTAGTTAATTGTCCTTTAACAGTATTACTATTTCTACTGACTACTGTCACTTTAAAGGGCTAATTTGTGAGGATGCTACCTTGCTAGGCCCGACCGTTATGTCTTGCGATGCCACTTCGTTCCTGAAGAGGCGACAGTGAGAAGCGTAAAAAGCCGCAGCCGTAACAGGGAGCTTTGCCTGAACTCATACATACCTAATGATCTTTCATCTGAGCTCTTCACCCGGCGATAATGAGTCATGAAGGAGCCACCACTGTCTCCTCCAGGGGCCCTTCACCCGGCAGTCACTGCAAAATGGAACAATATCAGAGACCCATTACATTTCATATCGAAGCAGCACGAGGGTGCAGAAGTCCAGACCAGCTGGCGACACTGCAGCGATGTCATCACTCAAAACTTTAAATTAACGTTAAGTAATAAATCAACTCATAGATAAAGAGGTTCCCCCTCTGGCTAATGCTAAGGAAGTTAGCATTTCCATTGCTTCTTATAATAGAAAACATTTTCTGGTGTTAAGTCGCCCCCTGTTGGTTTGGAGTGTGTAATATGAAGCTTGATAAGAACACCTACAAATTATAGCTTTAATGAAGGAATAAATAACTATATTGAAGGTGATGTAGTGCTTGAATTATTATATTTTCTCTATTTTAGTATATATTTAAGTATTAATAACTAGAAATGCCAGACTAAAGGCGTCACCTCAACAACTCCATCAGCTGTCGTATGATGACGAGGGTACATCAACCACGGCTGCTTTGGAGAAAAGTAATTAGAGAAAGAAGAAGCAGCAGGAAATCGTAGGAGGCCAATGATGCAGACAATAATATAGGGATGGAAAGTAGATGAAACATTCATTCTTTTGTAAAAAAAAAAAAAAAAAAAAAAATGTCAGTCTGGCAGCCAGTCACTCTGCATATCACCTCAGCATGGAATCTGTAAACCCGGTTACCATGGCGATGTGGTTGCTATGAGATGCATTTATCCGGAGATCAGGCGGTTGCAGATGTCACTGGGTGCTGCGCTCAGTAACAGAGCTTCGGTCAAGACACACAGATACTGTTTACTTCTTCTTGCTGACCCAAACCAAGAGATTTTCTTTTTAAAGACAGACACCAATCAGGCGTCAGAGAATATGATCCGAGGGGTGTCGTCATCCACCATCCAGTCTATCAAAAAAACACTGAACCCGATGCACTGATTACCATAAGATAGCAGATGATCCAAGTGCAGCTTGACATACAGTCGCTCCCCTCCGACACCCGTCCTCCTGCACTTCAGAGCCTCAGTGCTGCACTGTACAGCGCAGCCCCAGCGTGACGCAAGTCTCTGGATGTCTGACGTGTGCACATGCACAGTAGTGGGAATACCATCTACTTTGCTTTCCAGTAGTTAATACCCCTGAGTGATATGCTATTCTGTCCTCTGACTTCATTACAATATCAAATCTGTTCACGTGGCTCCAAAGACAAACGTGCACAGAATTTGTTGGGGTTTGAATTATGACGAAGGTAAATGTCAGCTGGAGTTGTGGTCAAGGTCCTGAACAGTTTCAGTACGGCATCCTTACAGGTGTCGTAGGTGTCGCACTGCTTTGTGATTGAAAAGAGGGAACAGGTGACCAAGTAGTGATTAAGACCCTACGAACATTGTTGCTCGTGCAGGGATGTGCAGCGATGTCATCATCTCCATCTGTTCAACCACAACAGTATCTGCATCTGTAATCTCATAGCAGGCTTTCTTGCAGGACTTATTGCACAATACCAGATGGAAACAGAACATTTAATTAACATTAGATTAAAGGAAGTCATCCAGAAGCAGGCGAATATTGAATTTTCTAACCTAATATTCTTTGGCAGTTTAATTATTGTGCCTACAAAGCAGCACATTGATTTAACACTGGTATGTAATTAACTATTAAATACATTTATACATCCTAATACTCTTTTATTTCCAATTATGTTTGATGAGCTGTGTCTCCTTTGCCTCTTTCTGTCTCCGTTTAGCTGTGGTGAGCCTCCACCACCACTGGGATGTGGTCGCTGCCCCCGGTGGACATCATAGACGTTTGCATCATGTCAAATGGAGACACAATGGGAGAACCCACCCTTTTGATTGGGAAGGTTCTCAAGGTGCAGCCGAGAGGACGAGGTCGTCCAGTTTGGGGATCTCAGGATCACTTCGTTGGCCTCATCAGACTGAGGCCTCCAGTTGGAGTAAGCTGCTGCAGTGAAGTAATTAAAGTATCAAGCGACACCGGCCCGTCGTAGTGAAGGAGGAGCTCAGTTTACACTCCATCAATCAGCTAAGGTCACAAGCGATGGTCAAGAATGACTGAAAGAATGAGATTAGTGATGCAAGCGGCCTAAATGAGTTTGTTCTGCAGGGCGGCTGGGCTGAACCTCAGAGGTAGGGTGAGGAGCTCCGACATCTTTCCCGTTGAAAGAGATTAAATCCTACAGCGGAGCACGTCTTCCATTCCAAAACCTTTCGTCTCTATTCGCCTTTTTGTGATTTAGATCCAAGAAGAAAAGGAGAAAGGGGTCTCGGAATAGCAGAATTATCCTTTAAATGTTTAAGGGGTTTAAGTTACAAAAACAGATGAGACTTCAACCCGATGTTCCGCACCATATCATGAATGATTACATGAGTGTTGTCTCCGTTAATCGTCCCTATCCAACAACAAATAACATCGTAATTTCAGACGTTCAGCGGATTCCTCGGAGCTGTATTTTTTTAATCCATTGCATGAATGCGATTCATTACATACTTGCTTGTACTATGAATGAGTTGGCAAAAGAGCTCGGGGCTCAGTAATGTTCAGGCTGCATGCATCCATTTGAAACAGTTTATTCACAATTGTTGAATGATTTCTATTTTTAGCCGCCTGATTCGGGGCCTTCGGTAAACAAGCAGCGGCGGCTCTTATCTACCATTCATCTGCATCCTCGTCAGCTCAGCTGATGCGCTGCAGGTGCCCGGTCGACACCCCGTCCAAGTGGTGTTAAAATAGCAGCTTTTGTTCTGTAGACCAAAACACAAAAGCACATTTTGAATCAAAAGAGCTCAACATTTAAATCCGGATTTGCTGGATTAAATTTTTTTAGCTTTTTAATGACTTTTCTACAGGAGCTCCGTGAAAATCAGGTTATCTGGAAAGTTGGACGAAAACTGTTTTGCTCAACTCCTGCAGGGGGACGAACACCGGAAATCCTCTTGACCCCCAAACGGCACCCGTAGTTTGGATCGATATCGTCTTTGAGGTCATGCATTCGTGTTAGGATACAGAAGTGTATCATCAAAGCATACGAGCGGATTAGGAAGCGGGAGGGTTTTTTAAGAAGTTGGAAGGTTGCCTCATCTTCCTCATCTTCAATTGCGCCCTGATCCCACTAATGTTTGACCCAGACGCCTCCAACACACTGAAGGTCACTGAAACTCCTACAGGTGCACTTCTCCTATAAGGATGGAGATAATATAAAAACATTCCATACCAGTCTGCCGATCTCACTTCATTTGCTCGTTAGTCTTGTGTTGAATTAAAATACAACACAGCTCTTCTTCCTTTAATTGAGCGAGCGGTGTGAAATCAGCATTGGAGCGATAGTGAGCGAAGCGCAGGAGTGGAGAAAGGCAGAGATTCTCACCGCTCCACCTCACATGCTCCGTTATCATGAGACTCAGCAGCCTGAGAGGCTCAGTTGTTGTCCAACATGTGTTAGATTTGCTCCCGCTAATGATCCTCTTCAGTTTCGGCTGCAGGGTTGTTTTTTTTTGTTGCATGTTTAGTCGCTAAAAATGTCGGATAATGGTGAAGAATGTTTGGAATGTTCCGCAACCCAAGACGGCATCTTTATAGAAACATTATGCAACAGTTTTTACCTTGAAATAACAGTGTGGAAATCATTGTCACGGTACAATGACTCGCCTGGACTCTCGCTGCAGTGGCAATGTTAGGACCAGTGCGTCTACTTGGGGTGACCACAGCTCAGAGAGACAGCCTTTCTCCATTAAAGGAAGGGAAGTGGACTCGGGAGTTTTAAAACTCAAGTTTCGACACCAATGTCTTCCTCATATTTCTAGTATATATCGTATTTCCCCTTAAAACATACACAGATGGACTTTTATGTATTCGCTGTTCTTGCCGTTGTTTTTATTTGTCTGACTGCACCGCGCCAACAAATGCAAACAAGCTGACTGCTAACTCGGGTGCAATGACTTTAACGGCACGCTGCGCCTGAGAAACTAAATTATACAAATCCAACTTAAATTGATGGAGAGAAATGGCACCTCAGATGCTTTGTTCTTGCACTCTGTAGCTTTGGTGGAGCTGGTACGATCCCTGCAGCACTACGTCATAAAACTACTGATTATGGGTAAACACATGGCGGCATAGTGAGGAATGTCCAAACAGTAAAACGAAAAGTTGGAATAATTACCCAGATATCAACTGAATATTATGCACCAGCCTCCTGTAATTACAACTTGTGGCAGCAGAGGCCGCTGTTACAATTCTGCGATCTCTCATCCGATAATTGCACATTAATATTCTAATGATCAAGCAATCATTGCATTTTTAAGTTCTTGGCCTCCTTTCTGTTGACAGTCAGTCATGGCAGTCAATAACAAATATCTTTTATGATCCACTTCCAGTCACCAGCTCCTCTCATAAGACTCTGCAGGGGTTATTTGGGGGCAACATGTTTTCTAAGTGTTTTTCCACACAACACATTCAGACAGGGCTGGTACATGACCATGCCCTTTGAATTATCTCGGGAGGACAAAAGAGCCGGTGAAGGAAAACAGCGAGGACAGGATCCACATGTTTTTCTCTGAAACCGAGGGTCGACACCCTGACGAATTATCCCTCCCTGCAGTTCCCGGCCCGGCGAACAACAAAATCAATAGTGTTTTGCAAGAGAGAGAATAGAGACTGAGCCACACTAAATGAGCTTGACTCCACTTGGCTATGAGAGATCATTTCAATTAGCTCCAGCTAAGGAGGCTGCTACTAGTATGCCGATACACCATCGAGGACAAGTGCATCTTCATTTCTTCGGCCCTTTGGGAGCTCAATGCTGCAAGAAATGCAACGGCGCTGAAACACTGCCAATATCTGAGAGATGGCAGCCGCGTCAATTTCATTAAGAAACAAAACTCCTTGGTTATGTTTAGGAAAAGCTTCCCTTAATATAAACCATTGCATAACATCAACCATGTGTTCGAATGTATTTATGGCCGTTCAACACGCCTGGGATTTGAGTTACGTGGATGCTGATGAGCCCCGTGCTCGGATCCCATCTGTGCTCACAGATTTTATATACCGCTGTAGAAATGAGCTTGAATTAGGGTCAGTTTGCGCTCTATGTGCGACCTACACCGGTGTTCTGACGGCCTGCGTTGAGTGGAACTTGCAAAGGCTTGAATTCCCGATTTAATCACAACATTGTAAAATGAACCCCCGACATGACCTGCTTAACATACCAGCCACTTACACTGTGAGCGTTAAACACCCACAGCACACAAAAGTGCATCAACGCTCGTGCTGGGAATAATCATTCACCCATGCCGTCCAGACAAAGCCTCCCAACTGAACATCCCTCCTGCGAAAAGGTTGCCTCCATCACTTTCTGCACATTCGTCTCGCCCATCCAAGTGGAAAAAGACCAGAGGAGTGTACAAGACCTCTTTGTGCTTTGCTTGTCTGTTTCTCCTTGTGTCCCACATCCCCCCATGTCTTCAGTTTTTTTCATTCCCAACTACAAGCTCAGAGCTTTCTCCCTTCGAGTGTCCTCCGACTCTCCACGCTGAGAGCAACAAGGCTCCAGACGGTCAGACGAGGCTGCCACGTCTGGATCATCTGCCCATATACAGTCAGACATTTACGTGTGTCCTGAGTACAGATCGGGCGCTTATGTGGCTTCGACAAACAGCCGGGTTGTCCTCAGGCGCCCCCGAGATAGTGCAGGATGATAAAGGTTGTGTGTGTTCCAGACTGTCCTGGTATAGCTCGACTTCACCCCGACTGACAGGCAGCAGGAGGTCACCACAGCTTTATCTCCACAATGCAAATACACACATGGAACATGCTCTCACATACACAGTTTTTGAGGAACTAACAAGGTCACTGCTCCACAGCTTTCAACAAATATGGACAATATGATCTGGTATCAGGTCGTCTTCTTCAGCACAATCCCGCCTACTTCATCATTTATCCAATCAGCTACCAATTAATTTTCCTTGTTGATGGGTGAATAAGCTAATTGTTTTACCTGTGAACTAATACTAAGAACATGATGTGAGTGAAATCCCAGCCGTCAGTTTATTAATCCCTCAGAGCAGTTACTTCTTCACTGGAGATTAACACCTGAGAAGTGCATCATTACCGTGTTAACACTCTGCTGGGATTCACAAGCCCGGCCGAACCCTCCGTCGCCTCTATTCTCCTCATTAATCCCTTTATCCTCCGTAGAAGAACAGGACGTTGATGATAATCCCCCTTAATTCTGCGTCGTCTATAGCTCTTCTTCGTTGCTTGTGCTTTTACCGTCATGGATTCCTGTCCTGGGGACGTGGTTGTTCTACCAGTACCAGCTCATTCTAATGGGTGGAGCTGTCGGTGCTCCTAACATGAACGTGGGAGTTATCATGTGGTGGCAAACAGCAGCAAGAGACGAACCTGGATGTTTAAGGGCTTCAGCGACACTTGTTTGGAAGCAGGAAGTTCATGTATCCGGCATCTTCGAAGGGACTCCAGGCCTGATGGGTCAGATGAAGATGTTTGATGCACAGAAAGCGGGAAGCCAGATGGCCCAGGACTGTATGTCTGACCTACATGAAACTTTGCTCTCATTACCTGTGCACCCATTTGGATACTTCAATATGTTGTAGTGTTGCATACATTGGCAACATAAACAGGAAACGCTGCTCAGTAGTTTATCCTGCTCTGTTGAGGCTTTGTGCAGAATTTGGTTCTGCATATGAAAACGCAGATTTTTGGACTCCACGTCCGATCTGAACAACACTGTGTGTATATAATCTATGCAACCTGTTGTCGGCAGAGCAGAATGGAATCCGTCTTTCCAGGTCGCCAAATGCTCACATGGAGGAGCAACCGGTGGATCAAATTAAACTGGAAGTCCGATCAATAATGGCCATGATTGGCTGGAGAAGTTGTTCTTGATGTTGCTCCGACCCTGGAAAGAAGCACTAACACTCCATCGTTCTGCACCTTTGTGCACGTCGAGTCTTTAGATTTTTGGGTGGCTGGCTTGCCCAACTTGCCCAAAGGTCTGATTAATACAAAAATGAATTAAAGGTTTGGGGTCAACCGGTGTTAAAGGCAAATCCAGACTGTCCTGGTATAGCTCGACTTCACCCCGACTGACAGGCAGCAGGATCCCTGCTGAAGAGGTCACCACAGCTTTATCTCCCAAATGTAAATACACACATGGAACATGCTCTCACATACACAAATACGTGTTTTTCAGGAACTAACAAGGTCGCCGCTCCGCAGCTTTCAACAAATATGGACAATATGATCTGGTATCAGTTCGTCTTCTGAAGCACAATCCTACCTGAGTCGCCTACATCCTACTCAGGGTTGGACATGCAGCTATTGGTCCATAGAGGGTCTGCAGTCCAAAATGCAAAGACACTATGGAGGAAAACAAGCATGGCCATTATTGATTGAACTTTCAATTTAATACGATTCGTTGGTTGTTCCTCCTTGTGAGCATTTGGGAAAGACGGAGTCCGTTCTTCACGAGCGTGACCAACTCGCCCGGAGGTTTGATTAACACAAGAAGTACTAATTTTAGATGAAAGGCTCTAAAGGTTTCGGGAGTGTACTTGACATATCAGGCCGAGTCATGCGGTGTTCCAGGCAGATTTGTCCCTGTGGACTCACGATACCTTCTGGTGGAAAAGGCTTCCACCCATTTGTAGAACACGTCTACAAACAAATATTCGTAGCCTCTCCGATTGAGGACAAACAGGCGGATCGTCAGGGTGGAGCCACAAGCTGCATCATGTGCGCAACCTTTAATAAACCGAATGTTTGTCGAAATCGTTTTCTGGCATCAACACGGTTCTGCATTCGTTCACCTCTGCATAGCTGAGTTGCATGTGACGGCACTATTGATGCCTGTTATCAGATGGTCCTCCTCTCGAGTTCGAGCTTCAACCTGGGCGACACGATGCTGCTAAACGCTGAGTAGCGGAGATGTATTCAAAGCCTGCAACATTAAACGAGAAGCATGCACAGTCATGAGCCGGTACGATGGGAGGTTTTCCACTCATGAAGGCATCTGAGGCCACAGATCTTGGACGATTTGGCGCACGAAGGACCGCAAGTTAAAAACCATGATGAATCAGGCACAACAGGCTGATAATGTGACCCCTTGTGTCTGGAACACATCCTTTTCATACAGCTGTAGATGAAAACAGCTGATAATCCGGCGGGCCTCGAGGTTCGGGCTATAGTGAGAGTGCGCTTCAAGAAAAGGCTTTGTACATGTTCTCTCAGCGGGAGGAGCAGATAGATTGTGCTGCGGCTGCACACAAGACGGAGTCAACAACCGCGCAGACATAAATCCAGGGCCTGCAGTACACTGCCATCCCCGAGATGAGAGCAGCTCTTCCTATATCATGGTCGGCTGGGAAAGGGGGGGGTGTCATCATACTCTGTGGTGACAGATGTTGCTGGCCATTGTTCAGAGCGAGTCCCGGGAGTGTCACTTGAGACACAACTGCAGCTCTGCCAAAGACGCATCTGTGTCTGCACTCAGCCGTTGTTTTTGCAGGAGCAAGACAGTCAGAATGAGGAACATCCTTTTGATGAAGAAGCTATCAGCCCAGTCTTCGGCACGCTGTACGTGGGTGCTCCCCTCTCGCTGCTGCGAATCCTCCAGATCGTGATTTGCCACTGCTGCATACAACATGATAAGACCCCGAAGCCCTGGACTATTATTATTAAATATGAATGCAAACAGACAGTCGCTATCTGTCTGGACGCGAGGGGATTGAGAGACATTCAAAGGATGAATCAATGATTGTGCTGTGCATGGAGTTAGAGGGCAATGAGACGTGTATGAAATCATACTGAACCCTTGATCAATCCCTGCCATCGCTTTCTTATGCAACTTGTAGGCTGCTTAGCATTAGCTCGGCGTGTCGCTCTGCCACGCTGCACACGCTGCACACGAACAATCCATCGTGGAAGTCGAACCGCCTGTAAGACACTATTATCAGGAGGAAGAAAATCCATCTGTCGTACGAAGGAAAGGCAGCATGCAGTTTGCGCAACGAATCTGACCCCCATCAAATTGATCGGTATCGTTCCAGGAGATAAGGAAAGAATGTCGTATGGCTGAGCCGCCGCGTGGCTCTGCAGACTTTAGGAATGCTGATTTCGGGGAATCTACATTGACCGCGAAGAGTTTATTGGTGCTGCTTGTCAGTCTGTAAACAGGACGACCAGGCTGATGGAGGGATGTTGCATAACCCGAGGAGGAAGCCATTAAAGTTTTTAGGTGGCTCTGAGTCTTAACCTTAACCTGTGATTGAAGTGGGAGGAGCTTAGTCTCTCCAATGAGCTGTCACGCTGTTTCCACCGCTCCCAACGCTTCCCCTCTGTGTTCGATCCCACCCCCCCACCTTGCACCGCCCGGCTCAGGACCTCCTCCACCTCATGCGGCGTGTTCTGAGCCTTATCTGAACCTGCCTTATCTGCACAAATGTTAGAAGATAGCAAAGCTCCTCTCTACCCAACTACCTCTTCTACTCCCAATGCTTATTTGCTCTAATTTCTTTGAGCGTGTAGCTTCACCGTGTAATGCCGTTTCTATCAGATGCATGTCAACACCTTTAATTGATCCCCACGCTCATGCCACACTATCTCTGACAATACAAAGCTATTTCCTACCACGCTGTCCCGTCACCCATCTGCAGCACACACACCTCACATGAGGCGTCAAACATACATACCATTCACACAGGAGCGCTTATAGCGTCTCTTTGCTTTGAGTCGCTGCTTTGAGCGTTTTTTTCTAGATGAATTATTCAGGATTCCTCGTTTCTGATTATCACCGACCATTTATATGAAACATGCACATAGAAAAATTGCATATCACTGAAGCCTTTCTCTTTGAGTCACAACAAAGAGGAAACAGAGCCGGGTGTTCACTGTTCCGATCGCCGCCGCCGTCTCGGAGGCCATTAAGCCCAACAGAACCTCGTCACTTGTGACGCTGTCGCAACTCCCAAAAGGGAAACAATACCGCTGATGAGTTTGATTACAGCGACGCCGGCATGGTGCAGCCACCCAGGACGTCTCCCCACAGGGTGCAGCCTCACTGCGGAGACATCGTCTGTGCTGAGCTAAAGTTGGCCTGGAAGAGAGCCCACTGTGGGGGCTGGGAACACACCCGGGACCTGCACAACAAACCCACTGATCGGCAGATTACATTCTTTGCAGAGTTATCACACTTAGACGGAGATACAGAACAGTTCACAAGATTATTCCATTTATTTCAAAGGTTTTTGTCGCCCAAGCTGCAGTAAAATACTCCTTTGGCATTTGTGGACACAAACTGGACCGATTGGAAGATTTAAACAACGTATCATATTTGTATTGGTTTAATTGAAGGATAAATGGCCTGAACATCCAGCGCAAGAGATGCAGACCAGCCAGCTGATGGAGGAAACTCCTTTGGACCGCAGTGACGCCCAAAGGTCGGGGTGAGTGCCCTGGCAAGTTTCATCATCCAGCTTGTGTTAAAGAAGTTTGCATTTCCCTCTTTCTTGGACACCCCAACTTCCTGGTGAAAGGCTGCCCCCTGTTGGTTTGGAGTGTGAAACATGAAGCGCTTGTTTACAAACTGACCTTTGCCTGTGAGCGCGACCTGGTTGGTGCTCTCCTCGTTTCATAGCTTGATAGGACTTCATGTTTGCACACTCCCCCGAGGAAACTTCTTTCATTAGAGCTTCTTTTTTTGTGTCATCGTGTCCCCTGTAAGGAATTTAGCATCGTTGAAGCCGGATGAACCCAAAGGGAATACGTCTCTGTCCTGGCTCTCTTATGTGAATGAGGGAGGATGCCGGGTTGCTCTTGGGCCTGATCCCAATTCCCACAGCTTTGATGCTGAGGACTTTGAAGCCGAGTGTCAAGCTTCAAAGAAAATGGAACTGGGCTGCACCCAAACCTTCAGTCCCCGGGGAGGCACCTTATGACTCTCGTGACACTTACTTTACGCGAGAAGACTCCGAAGATTGAGCAGTGGATGCGTGATCATGAAGCAAAGTTGGATTACCGCAGCCCTGCATCTCAGACCCCTGGGGTGATGTGATGAGTCACGTTCTAGCTTACGCTCACACACACACACACACATATTCCCCCTACCCACACGAGTACCACCTCCACACACGTGCGATCCAGGACTGAACACACTCACATAACCAGACCGAGATGCAGAATCAGATGTACCCACACTGCGCTTCAGAGTGAACTAACCCAACGCTGAAAGCTTTTCCTAAAATCTGATTGGTTGTAGTCACAATGGGGGTCGACGCTCAAAACTTTTGAGCACTGTTTCCATGGCGATAGGCTTTGACATTTCCTGTCGTGACGAGATGTTTTTTTTTTTTGGGTTGCATGGACTGGGGGGGGGTTTGCACAGCAGGAGCATTACATCAACAGTCAAAGAAGGACGTCAGAAAATCCTCGTCACGAAACAAAAAGAGCGTTATTTCACATCTAAAGTACACCAGCAGAGAACATCGACTGCAGGGAAGAAACAGTGAACCCAAGTGCTCCCATCTCAGAGCCGAGAGAGATCCGCTTTAATCCACCCACAAAACAACGCTGACGTATTTTGATATTCAATGACGCATTGAGCCCGGAGGGATGTTTCCTCTTAGATAATTGGGGAACAATGTGATAATGAGGCAAGTTTGATTTTTGTGGGAAACAATTTGGATCTTTATTAGAACAGTAACTTAGAGACGGAGGCTATTATTCCTGAATAATTAAAGACAGAAGGTAAAATACAACCGTTAAAAGAATAAAGGGACTGTGTAGAAAAACATTGAAATACCCCTTTTTGATGGTTCGTGTCATGAGTCACATCACAGCATCACGAGATGTTTGATGTCTTTTCTGAATCATTGCACGTAGTTTTGGGATCCGTGCAAATGTCAGGAGGGGAGCTAGCAACAAGGGCGGGCGTCAAATGTCACCTTCATATAAACGGGGAACCTATAAGACCAAAGAAAAGCTCATTTAGATTCAGTTAGTACATCTGTGAATACACGTTTAACTGCTATAAAGAAGGTCAGAATCCACTGACTGGCTATTTGAGGGTTTCCTCCGGGTACTCCGGTTTCCTTCCACAGACCAATAACATGCAGTTAGGTTGATCTGAGTGCGAATGGTTGTGTGTCTCTATGTGTCAGCCCTGTGATTGACAGGCGACAAGCCCGCCTCTCACCTGTTGCCACCTGGGATCTGCTCAAGCGTAGGATAAAGGGATATACATCAAATAAATGGATAAATGCTTGCTACATGAGAAGGCAACGGCCTTTAAACAGAAGCAGATGCATCTGACCACGGGGCTGCACTTTGTTAAACCTAAATGATACAAATTGGATCATCGTGCTGTAGAATCTGTTTTGGTTCTGTGACTCCAGCTGCAGCGAGCAGATGCACGTATATAAAACCTTGTGAGGAATCTAGTTTCAAAAGCGCTTCGAGTGTTTACCAGTTTTGTGCAGCAGATGGCAGCAAAGGAGCACATTTTCTTTCAGCTGGTCTAATCTGCATATCCTTTTAGTTTTATGTTGTTTGTCTGCTAATGATTCATAATGTTTAATTCCTGATAAGTTGAGTTTCCATTTCTATTCGGTTTTGTTTCGGTGCTTAGATGAAGCAGATTGAACTGCCAAGTGTATCCAGACATGTGTGATGGTATCAGTTGTACTGCTGGGCAGTTGTAGTTCCCTCCGCCAAAAGAAAGGATTACCTTCGGTTTGTTTATGTATTAGCAAGTAATTGATGAAGTTATAGTGATATTTCTGAGTCAAGTTAGAAGAAATCTGAAGGATCTCCGATTGTTGCGGATCATTTGGCTTGAAACTGAAAAGTTTGGTTGCTAACATGAGCGTCGTCGTCGCACGTGGAGTTATGATAACTGAAGATTTTATACGGTAACCAGGGGAACAGCTGCAGTGTCGTTTGTAGTGACAGTTGATGCTAAGCTGACGAGGACGGCTTGAAAAGCTTCAACGAGTCACAACTCCAGAAGGAAATTAATGTATCGGGCCTTCGGAGCAGGAAGAGCTTTGAAAAAAAAAGAAAAAAAAAAAGAGAGACAGCTTCAACCAGACAATGACGACATGCAGAAGTGTTTGGGTTTTTTTTTTTTAGGATGAAAATATAAAACTCACATGTTCTCTTTATTTGCTGTATATAGATAGATGTACATCACTGGAGATTTGGATAAAAGCACACACCCACAAAAAAGCTCATGTATGTAGAATCTCAACACAACGTCTGGAGGCGGAAACAAAAACAAAAACAAAAACAAAAAAAAAGAAGCGGAAAACATGTCGGATTACAAAGAGATAAAAAACTATCCAAAGTCTACGCGGCGTCTGAATGTGAAGTCACGTGTGTTGAGGTCTGAGCCACATACCAACCGGCCTCGGTCATCTGTACACGGGGTGCTTTGTACAAAATATGAAATCTAACATTTAATAATAGTCATGACATAAAATAAAAGTACATTATATGTACAACATTTCGAAAAGCCATTTAGTATATACTAAAGGACACTTGAAATTCTCGTTCTTTTCAAAGAAAAAGAAAACAAAGCTTATGTAAAGTGAAGAGAGCTCCAAAGAAGCCAATATTAAAGCCATTTCCAGAAGAACAACAGTCACGATGGGACGCTCACACGGAGCTCCAGGAGCTGGACGACAAGCGGAGGATGCAGATCACTGAACAGGGATGGAATCGGGTTTCCTTTCGTCACAGGATTTTTTTTAATTCATGATTGTTGCTCTTCAAGACAAACATGGAGAGGATGGAACAGCGTGACTGTAGTTTTATTTACAATTTGCACATTCAGTTGGATCACTGACGAGCGGCTCCGCACGGAAACCGAAAAGGATAAAACCACATCAAAAAAAAAAAATAACTGAGGCTCTCTTCCGTCCTGGTGTTAGCGCGCGACCCGGCCGATCAGATCACAAGTGAACGCGTCAGGACGATCGCGTGTGAGCGAGGACGTGACCACATGGAAGGACCACCTGCTCACTCGAGGAGGAAGTTCGTAACCAACAGCAACGGGTGGGAACATTTGGAGAGTGCGTCAAACATCGAGTGAGGGCTACTTACAGCTCTCCACCGCAGACAAACTTACAGATGGACAAGATGAGAGCTTACCAAAAGTAAGTATTCAAGTGTTTTCTTATAAAACATTCCTTATTTGATGCTAGAAAAAAGGGGCGTGGCTTTGTGATAATCAGTCGTGCTGTTGTCCATATATAATATACATTCTATGTTGTCCACTCGTGATCTGATCATCGGAGATGCGAGCTAACGTCAGGTACGGGGCCGTAGAAGCAGCCAGTGTGCACTTCAGGGGTACAAATCAAGAGTGGAATGGGACAGCAGGATTGGGGGATGGGGGGGGGCAGAATGGAAAGTTGTGATGGGCTAGTTCTTCTCCACAGGCACCCAGGCGAGGTGACCCCACACACCAGGACAGACAGCATCACGGATCGCAGTTCTCTACTTGTTTTGTTTTTCAGTTGTGTTTTCTTTTCAAGTTTTATCAGGAAGTGCTTCGTTGCTGAAGTGGCTGCGGCGACCGCCCCGCTTCGCCCGCTCGAGCCGACCACAAACCGACTCGGTAGCTTCAGCGAGACGTGTGCTGGAGTTTTGAACTTTTTTTTTTTTCTTCTGGAAAAACGGATGTTACAATTGTTAAACGGTCGGGCGTCGGACTTGATGCTACTACTCGATTCTCAGCTGAGCAAATATCCCCTTAGACTATAAAAGGCACTGTGAAAAGAAAGGCTTGTTTGACCTGTCTGTGAAGCAGTCTAATCTCTAACAAGTGTTTTATAAATAAAAGGGTCTCGCTTGAGAAGAGTAGAAAACACTATCAGCACCGGTCTTGTAGCTTCTGCCCCTGTTCGACTTCTCTCAACACGCAGCAACGTTCGTGTAAACCAAGCAGACACGTCTCCCCGACCTCTTGTTACACTTCACATGAATGACAGTGGCTTGTACAAAATGCTAATGACCGCGTTCAAGACGCTCCTACGACGGCCCGACGTGGACGGGCGAACGTAAATCCTACGACATGATGCAAACCAGGCTGGAGCTGGTCTAAACTATCTGTCCACCGAATGCAACACTGACACACGAGTTATTTACTACACAGCTTAAAGGATCGATTTTTTTAAGAAAGAGCGAAATTATTGAGAGAAGTTGGCACCAAAACCGGACTTCTACGCAGGAACAAAGATCTGTTGGCTGAAGAACCTGGAGCCTGGCGGGCTGACCAGCACCTTGAATCCAGATCCATCCCAGAGGACCCCGTCCTGACGAACAGAATCATCAGCTAGTGACACGAACAGCGAGCTCCCAACAGAACTACACGGATAAGTTGTTTTCTTTTACTCTGAGAGGAGCTCATTATATTCTATATAGGAAAAAATATAAACAGCTGTCTTGTTTAATGAGAAAAATAGCTAATATTAAATATATATAGACACTTTCTCATCAACTGGTGGGTTTTTTTTTGTTGTTTTTTTTTTTTTTTTACATTAAAACGAAGAACAGTTGGGGGCTCATTAAGTGTACAAGCACCTGACATCTATAAAGAAGAGGCAAGAAGACAGCTGACGGACATGAACAGAACACCTGAGAGAAACGACCAGAAGGGGGCAGCACAGCACCCTGAAAAGACAAGTTGAGAGGAGAGAGAAAGAGTAAAACGGGGGTCAGAAAACAGATATTCTTCATATCTGCTGGGCAACAGCCAGATGTGAGAACGGGAGGGGATGAGGGGGAAGGGGGGGGGGG